>CM055853.1:30116237-30126237 GCA_029490765.1 Euthynnus affinis
AGCTGAATGTCTCAGAATAAATTAATAATAAAATATAAAACAGAATAAATAAAGACATTTAAACTGCTGCAGATTAAACAACATTTATCATTTAAATCTCTTTAATTCATCTTTAATAATTTTATTTACATTTATTGAACATCTCTGATATTAATAAAGTTTCATCTGTTTATGAATCTTTGTTGGTGAGTTTATGTTTATTATTATCAACTCAATCAGCTGATAAATGATCAATAATAAACCAGAACTGATCAACTGATCAATAACTCCTTTAAATGTTTCTTTATTTTCTCTCAGACATGATCGTCTGTCTCTTCAGAAGGTTCCTTCATCTTCATCTTCATCACATCTGTGAGTTCATCACTTTGACACATAAAACAAGATCAATAATTAAAACATGTCTGATCAGACTAATTATTGATCATATGACCAGAAATACTTTCTCACTGATTCCTGGAAGCATCAAACATCATGTGACCCGCGCTGCCCCCTGCTGGTCACATGACACACATCACTGTTATTATTATTATTATTATTATTATTATTATTATTATTATTATTATTATTATTATTATTATTGACAGATATCTACTTGATGTTAAATACATGAAAATAAAAATAATAAATCTATTTATTTATTTATCTTCATTTGCAGATTTCAGAAGTTTATAACTGGAAATGTTTAATAGTAATAGTTTCACCTCTCTAATCATATTATAGATTGTGTTTCTCTGTATCGTGTGATCAGAACAATAAAATAAAATAAAATCTGTTATTTATTATTTATTTATTTATATTATTATTGGAGATGAAATCACTCCAGCAGGAAAAAGGAAATGATTATTGAATCAGAGATAAAAATCAATAAATGAGTTTCTACTGAGCCTCTAAATAATGTATTATATAATCATAAGTGTCTCTAACATGAATGAAATGTTATAAATAATAAATAACTGATAACAGTCACAGTCCTGCAGTTATAAATGATTATGAATCATTAATAAAGGCTTAAATTAATAAAGTAAATTATCTTCTGCGCACAACATAAAAAGTAGATAAAATCTATTAAAACAGACTCATTATGTTATTGTTTATATATTTTTTATAGTTCTGATCATTTTGATTGTTTTTGTCATTTGTTTTATTTTCATAACTTTTGTTATTTATTTAAATAGTTTTAATATTATGGTATTATTATTTAACCAGTTTTAATAGTGTAATATTTTCCTGTCCGTCGTCCTTGGCCGTTATTATCTCAGCTGATCTTATTATAAATCTTATTATTCATCCATGAGTCACCCTAGCAACAACAGACGCCGGCGCGTGCCCCGCGCAGCCAATCCTGTCGCACGCTGTCTCTGAGGTCACTTCCCGTCAGCGCGCAGGGTTTGGTTGCTCCGCCATCTTGGATGTGGCTAGCGGAGCGGCTAACAGAGAGTCTCCGGAGAGACCGAGCCGAACCGAACCGGGACCATCTCATCGAGCCGATCCGAGCCGAGCCGCGCCGGACATCCAGCACACAGACCCGGACCCGCTCTGCTCCCGGACTCACACACAGCCGGTCCCGCCGGGCTGCCAGCGAGATATCCGGCTAACTTAGCCGCAAAGAGGAACTGTTGCTCGGCTGCACTCCGGGTCCATGTCCGGTACAAACTGCCGGAAAACAAGCCGAGCTGCGCCGCGCCGGGCCGGGTAAGGCTCCGGTCCTGCTGCCCGGGCTGGAACCAGGGATGTCGGCTGATATCCTGCTCAGATAAGCCCGACCTGAAGTCACCGCAGCCCGCAGAAGTTGAGGCAGGTGTTCCGGGGCGGACCAGCGGCTTCATGCCCGGACCTGCCTCCCTCTGACCCGGGAACATGTCCGCCAGGACCCCGCTGCCCACCGTCAGCGAGCGGGACGCAGAGACCGTGAGTTTACCTCAGTGTCTAACTTTATAAAGCTTTAATTAACTTCAGCAAGATGAAACCAGGTTAACGTGTCTTTAAATCATCATCTGTCACACTGACATGTCAGAACAAGATGAAGTCACTTTAAGAGGTGAAAACAGTTATAAAGATATTAATGTGTGAATTTAATGTTTTTACTGAGTTATTAAGAATAAATAAACAACTAAAACATGTTCAGGTGCTGTTACAGTTCACAGAGAGCCGAGTCTGCTGGTTCTGGAGGTTTAGAGTCTGGAGAGGGTTGTTCAGAGGATTACAGGTTACAGGTAGATCGACAGGGCTGCTGTCGGGTCCCTGGAGGCTCCTGGAGGCTCCTGGTGGCTCCTAGAGGCCCCTGGAGGCCCCTGGTGGCTCCTGGAGGCTCCTGTCGGGTCCCTGGAGGCCCCTGGTGGCTCCTAGAGGCCCCTGGAGGTCCCTGGAGGCTCCTGTCGGGTCCCTGGAGGCTCCTGGTGGCTCCTGCCGGGTCCCTGTAGGCTCCTGGTGGCTCCTGTCGGGTCCCTGGTGGCCCCTGGAGGCTCCTGCCGGGTCCCTGTAGGCTCCTGGTGGCTCCTGTCGGGTCCCTGGTGGCCCCTGGAGGCCCCTGGAGGTTCCAGTGGGTGTTGTAGGGTGTGCAGGGTCTCTGACAGTATCAGGTGTTCCTGACACTTTATTTGTGTGACCAGCAGGTGTTTAACAGAGAAACTGATGCAGTTTGGTTCAAAGATAAAAAATAACTTTCTGTTAAGTTGATATTAAGATTAAATCAGTTTTCAGTGTGTCAACATGTTTATTAACATATTAAATTATTTCCTAAATCAGTAAATAATGAATGAATGAACTCAGCTGCTGTTAACATAATAAACATTTATTAAGCTTTAATAAAACTTATTTCTGTCTTGATCTTCAGTGACTTCAGTCTCTGATGGAATATAAACATAAATAATAATATGAATATAAGCCGACCTCGTTACTGTTGAATATAAATGACATCATCGTTACATCATCGTTACATCATCGTTACATCATCGTTAGTGGAGTTTCTACAAACTGACTTATAGACCAGTTAAAGTTTAACCTTTGACCTTCCTGTTACTGAAAACTCCTGAACACTGACTCATTTATTCATCTATAAATTATTATTATTATTATTATTATTATTATTATTAGTCTCTAATATATAATGAGTTGTTTCTCACATCTCAACACTTTTTCAGTTACTAATCATCCTGAAACTGGTTAAACATCAGCTGGTGTCTGAAATGAAGGAACGTAAATAAACCTCCTCGTTGATCTTCTGCTCAGTTCAGCCTCCGTCTGAAACAGGAAGTCCTCCCGTCTCTGTAAGCCCCGCCTCCTGATGAGCCTGCTCTGCTCTGATTGGCCAGCTTTCAGGAAGCCTGCTGAGAGGCAGCCAATCAGAGTCGTGTTAAGTTACCGCTGATGTAAACCCCACTTCCTGCTTTACTGCTTCAGATTAAAAGCTTTTTAAAAGACTAAATACCAGGAGACTTTTACTGTGAAGAATTTACAGGAAGTGAAACATGTTCTTCACTGAGTTAGCGTAGCTTCATTAGCTTCATTAGCTTCGTTAGCGGTGCTGAAAGCCAGTCCAGACAGCGTAGATACTTGGAGCGGATCGGGAGCGTCTGCTGGCGTGTCGGCGTTCATCACATGACGCTTCCTGTCCTTCTGATCAGCTGATCAGTTGTCTGTCTGTTTCTTTCCCAGCATGCCTCAGTGGACGATGGGCGTGTTGCCACGGCGTCCCGCTCCACCCGCGGTAAAAACGCCTCGTCGTCCGCCGCAGACGAGACGCCGCACGTTGGAAACTACCGTCTGCTGAAAACCATCGGGAAGGGAAACTTCGCCAAAGTGAAGCTGGCGAGACACGTGCAGACAGGAAGAGAGGTGAGACAGGTCGCCGAGAGACAGACAGGAAGCTGCATCACGTCAGGAAGTGTAGTATTGATCATGTCTCTCTGACAGGTGGCGATCAAGATCATTGATAAGACGCAGCTGAACCCCACCAGCCTGCAGAAGGTAAGAAACAACCAATCACAGCTTCATACGCCGTGACATCACAGTCAGCTGACTCCTACCTGTCTGTCTGACTGTCTGTCTGTCTGACTGACTCCTACCTGTCTGTCTGTCTGTCTGACTGACTCCTACCTGTCTGTCTGTCTGTCTGTCTGACTGACTCCTACCTGTCTGTCTGTCTGTCTGACTGACTCCTACCTGTCTGTCTGACTGTCTGACTGACTCCTACCTGTCTGTCTGTCTGACTGACTCCTACCTGACTGTCTGTCTGTCTGTCTGACTCCTACCTGTCTGTCTGTCTGTCTGTCTGACTGACTCCTACCTGTCTGTCTGTCTGTCTGACTGACTCCTACCTGTCTGTCTGACTGTCTGACTGACTCCTACCTGTCTGTCTGTCTGACTGACTCCTACCTGACTGTCTGTCTGTCTGTCTGACTCCTACCTGTCTGTCTGTCTGTCTGTCTGACTGACTCCTACCTGTCTGTCTGTCTGTCTGACTGACTCCTACCTGTCTGTCTGACTGTCTGACTGACTCCTACCTGTCTGTCTGTCTGACTGACTCCTACCTGACTGTCTGTCTGTCTGTCTGACTCCTACCTGTCTGTCTGTCTGTCTGTCTGACTGACTCCTACCTGTCTGTCTGTCTGTCTGTCTGACTCCTACCTGTCTGTCTGTGTTTCAGCTCTTCAGAGAGGTCAGAATAATGAAGATCTTAAATCATCCAAATATTGGTGAGTAACAACACAAACATCTACCTGTCTGTCTCTCACCTGTCTGTCTCTCTACCTGTCTGTCTCTCACCTGTCTGTCTCACCTGTCTGTCTCTCTACCTGTCTGTCTCACACTTGTCTGTCTCACCTGTCTGTCTCTCACCTGTCTGTCTGTCTCACCTGTCTGTCTCTCACCTGTCTGTCTCTCACCTGTCTGTCTCTCACCTGTGTGTCTCACACTTGTCTGTCTCACCTGTCTGTCTCTCACCTGTCTGTCTGTCTCACCTGTCTGTCTCTCACCTGTCTGTCTCTCTACCTGTCTGTCTCTCTACCTGTCTGTCTCTCCACCTGTCTGTCTCTCTACCTGTCTGTCTCTCTACCTGTCTGTCTCACCTGTCTGTCTCTCTACCTGTCTGTCTCTCACCTGTCTCTCTACCTGTCTGTCTCACCTGTCTGTCTCTCTACCTGTCTGTCTCTCACCTGTCTCTCACCTGTCTGTCTCACCTGTCTGTCTCACCTGTGTCTCACCTGTCTGTCTCACCTGTCTGTCTCACCTGTCTCTCTCACCTGTCTGTCTCACCTGTGTGTCTCACACCTGTCTGTCTCACCTGTCTCTCTCTCTACCTGTCTGTCTCACCTGTCTCTCTACCTGTCTCTCTCTCCTGTGTGTCTGCAGTGAAGCTGTTTGAGGTGATAGAAACAGAGAAGACTCTCTACCTGGTGATGGAGTACGCCAGCGGAGGTGAGTCACACCTTCATCTCTACCTGTGAACTGAATGCAGATGATCCCCTGACCTCTGACCCCTGACCTCTGACCTCTGACCCCTGACCTCCGTGTGTGTGCAGGTGAAGTGTTTGACTACCTCGTAGCTCATGGGAGGATGAAGGAGAAAGAGGCCAGAGCTAAATTTAGACAGGTAACACACACACTGCTGCTACCATGGCAACACACATTTACACACTGCTGCTACCATGGTTATGCCCTCACATCCCATAATACAGCAGCGTTCCCGTCTGTCTGCAGATAGTGTCGGCGGTTCAGTACTGTCACCAGAGACGCATCGTCCACCGAGACCTGAAGGTACCGTCTGACCCAAACTCACATTTACCAGCCGACAGTAAACGCACCGTCACACTAACTCCTCCTCCTCCTCCTCCTCCTCTCTCCTCCTGCTCCTCCTCTCTGTCCTCCTCCTGCTCCTCCTGCAGGCAGAGAACCTCCTCCTGGACGCAGACATGAACATTAAAATCGCAGACTTTGGCTTCAGTAATGAGTTCACTGTCGGTGGGAAACTGGACACGTTCTGCGGTTCTCCTCCGTACGCGGCGCCAGAACTCTTCCAGGTACCCAAACTCTGAACCACCATCTGATCATCTGTTTATTTATTTACTCCTTCACTCCTTCACTCGCTCCTCCGTCATCGTGTGCTGACGTGCGTCTGTGTTTCAGGGGAAGAAGTACGACGGTCCGGAGGTGGACGTGTGGAGTCTGGGAGTGATTCTCTACACGCTGGTCAGCGGCTCGCTGCCGTTTGACGGACAGAACCTGAAGGTAACACAGAGGATGGAGAGCAGAGAGATTAGTGATCAGCTGATTTAAATCAATAATTACTATTAAATTTACAATATTTAGTTTCTTTCTGCAGTAAAATGAAGTGATTTCTGCTGTCAGTAATGAGAACCATGAGGACTCAATGTTCCATTCATAACTTTTATTAAATAAACTTTAAACATCAGCAGCAAATAAAATCATCAATAAATAAAATAAATCAACATAAAAATCTGGTTTGATGTTTGAGGCAGAAAAACATCACTGAACCTCATCTGGAACGTTCAGGGACGTTTGGGAACGTTTGGGGAACGTTTGGGAATAGTTTTGTTCGTCTGTGGCGTCGTGTTTGTCGGCAGGTGATCGTCCGTCTTCCACCACACCGAACGCTGTGATTGGTCCAAAACACAAACAGCTGATTCAGACGTTTATGTAGAAAAGTTTCTGTAATTTAAATAAATTTAAAGATCTGATAAATATTCTGTTTGAAATTCACATTTTCCTGGACGGAGTTTTATAGTTAATAACATCTGGAGTTCCTCACAGAAACGTCCTGGATCCTCTTTAGATTAAACTCTGTACTGTGTTTCTGTCCAGCAGTGTGACTGACGGCTCTCATGTCCTCGTGTCTTCATGTCCTCATGTCCTCGTGTCTTCATGTCCTCATGTCTTCATGTCCTCATGTCCTCATGTCCTCATGTCTTCCTGTCCTCATGTCTTCCTGTCCTCGTGTCTTCATGTCCTCATGTCCTCGTGTCCTCATGTCCTCATGTCTTCCTGTCCTCATGTCTTTATGTCCTCATGTCTTTATGTCCTCATGTCCTCGTGTCTTCATGTCTTCATGTCCTTCAGGAGCTGAGGGAGCGAGTGCTGCGTGGGAAATATCGGATCCCGTTCTACATGTCGACTGACTGTGAGAACCTGCTGAAGCGTTTCCTGGTTCTGAATCCGGGGAAACGAGGAACTCTGGAGGTCAGAACAAGCCGCCGTCGGTACTCATCAGTGAACCTTCATGTTTCAGAGTCTGATCTTCTTCTGAACGTTTCCTCTGCAGCAAATCATGAAGGACCGCTGGATCAACGCCGGCTATGACGAAGACGCCCTGAAGCCGTTCTCGGAGCCGGAGCAGGACATCAGAGACCAGAAGAGGATCGGTACTCACACACACGTTCAGACAGGCTGATCCAGAATCAGCTCCTCAAACACTAAACAACTAACAAAAACAAAGTTCATCCAGGAAGTCGTTCAGGTCTGTAAACCCAGTAAGGGTGGCTTGAGTCTGAGGAGGCGTCTGGTCCAGACTCCTACAGGAAGTCCTCCATATAAAGTGTCTTTACATGGAGGACAGGGTTCGTTCCGGAGCTTTTCCTCTGGAGCACATGGTCTTCATCAGATGTTGGTCATGTGATCGTGCAGCTGTAGATCAGTGTGTTGATGAAGACCATGTGCTTACAGCTGAAAGCTCCAGAACGCTGTAGAGTCCAGCGGGAGACGTTTCTGGCGCGTTTGAAGAACTTAAACCGATAAAAACCAAAAGCTTCAGTTCTGAACAGGCTGATCAAACATCGACTGTTCCTGATGTTTAAAGATCCGTCGCCTGTTTCTGACAGAAACTTTCAAACAGAAGTTTGATTTGCTTAAAGTTCTGGTTCTAACGCTGTCCTTCCTGTCTGTGCTGTCCTTCCTGTCTGTGCTGTCCTTCCTGTCTGTGCTGTCCTTCCTGTCGGTGCTGTCCTTCCTGTCTGTGCTGTCCTTCCTGTCTGTGCTGTCCTTCCTGTCTGTGCTGTCCTTCCTGTCTGTGCTGTCCTTCCTGTCGGTGCTGTCCTTCCTGTCGGTGCTGTCCTTCCTGTCTGTGCTGTCCTTCCTGTCTGTGCTGTCCTTCCTGTCGGTGCTGTCTGTGCTGTCCTGTCGGTGCTGTCCTTCCTGTCGGTCCTGTCTGTGCTGTCGGTGCTGTCCTTCCTGTCGGTGCTGTCCTTCCTGTCTGTGCTGTCCTTCCTGTCTGTCCTTCCTGTCGGTGCTGTCCTTCCTGTCTGCGCTGTCCTTCCTGTCTGCGCTGTCCTTCCTGTCTGTCCTTCCTGTCGGTGCTGTCCTTCCTGTCTGTGCTGTCCTTCCTGTCGGTCCTGTCTGTGCTGTCGGTGCTGTCCTTCCTGTCGGTGCTGTCCTTCCTGTCTGTGCTGTCCTTCCTGTCGGTGCTGTCCGTCCTGTCTGTGCTGTCCTTCCTGTCGGTGCTGTCCTTCCTGTCGGTGCTGTCCTTCCTGTCTGTGCTGTCCTTCCTGTCGGTGCTGTCCTTCCTGTCGGTCCTGTCTGTGCTGTCCTTCCTGTCGGTGCTGTCCTTCCTGTCGGTGCTGTCCTTCCTGTCGGTGCTGTCCTTCCTGTCGGTCCTGTCTGTGCTGTCCTTCCTGTCGGTGCTGTCCTTCCTGTCTGTGCTGTCCTTCCTGTCGGTGCTGTCCTTCCTGTCGGTGCTGTCTGTGCTGTCCTTCCTGTCGGTGCTGTCCTTCCTGTCTGTGCTGTCCTTCCTGTCGGTGCTGTCCTTCCTGTCGGTGCTGTCCTTCCTGTCTGTGCTGTCGGTCCTGTCGGTGCTGTCCTGTCGGTGCTGTCCTTCCTGTCTGTGCTGTCCTTCCTGTCGGTGCTGTCCTGTCGGTGCTGTCCTTCCTGTCGGTGCTGTCCTTCCTGTCGGTGCTGTCCTTCCTGTCTGTGCTGTCCTTCCTGTCGGTGCTGTCCTTCCTGTCGATGCTGTCCTTCCTGTCTGTGCTGTCCTTCCTGTCGATGCTGTCCTTCCTGTCTGTGCTGTCCTTCCTGTCTGTGCTGTCCTTCCTGTCGGTGCTGTCCTGTCGGTGCTGTCCTGTCGGTGCTGTCCTTCCTGTCGGTGCTGTCCTTCCTGTCTGTGCTGTCCTTCCTGTCTGTGCTGTCCTGTCGGTGCTGTCCTTCCTGTCTGTGCTGTCCTTCCTGTCTGTGCTGTCCTTCCTGTCGGTGCTGTCCTGTCGGTGCTGTCCTGTCGGTGCTGTCCTTCCTGTCGGTGCTGTCCTTCCTGTCTGTGCTGTCCTTTCTGTCTGTGCTGTCCTGTCGGTCCTGTCGGTGCTGTCCTTCCTGTCTGTGCTGTCCTGTCGGTCCTGTCGGTGCTGTCCTTCCTGTCTGTGCTGTCCTGTCTGTGCTGTCCTTCCTGTCTGTGCTGTCCTGTCGGTCCTGTCGGTGCTGTCCTTCCTGTCGGTGCTGTCCTTCCTGTCGGTGCTGTCCTTCCTGTCTGTGCTGTCCTTCCTGTTGGTGCTGTCCTTCCTGTCTGTGCTGTCCTTCCTGTCGGTGCTGTCCTTCCTGTCTGTGCTGTCCTTCCTGTTGGTGCTGTCCTTCCTGTCGGTGCTGTCCTTCCTGTCTGTGCTGTCCTTCCTGTCGGTGCTGTCCTGTCTGTGCTGTCCTTCCTGTCGGTGCTGTCCTGTCGGTGCTGTCCTGTCGGTGCTGTCCTTCCTGTCTGTGCTGTCCTTCCTGTCGGTGCTGTCCTTCCTGTCGGTGCTGTCCTTCCTGTCGGTGCTGTCCTTCCTGTCGATGCTGTCCTTCCTGTCGGTGCTGTCCTTCCTGTCGGTGCTGTCCTTCCTGTCGGTGCTGTCCTTCCTGTCGATGCTGTCCTTCCTGTCGGTGCTGTCCTTCCTGTCGGTGCTGTCCTTCCTGCTGCAGACGTGATGGTGTCGATGGGTTACTCCAGAGAGAAGATCAATGATTCGCTCACTAAGATGAAGTACGATGACATCACCGCCACCTACCTGCTGCTGGGACGCAAGTCTGCCGA
>CM055853.1:30130204-30207704 GCA_029490765.1 Euthynnus affinis
AATTCAACCAGGCTTAGCTGAATTTACGACGGTCTGGCTGTTATCTCAGAGTGACATCGGTGCGAAATAGGGGGGGGGGGGGGTCTGTTAAGGAATGTCACCATAAAATATTGGGGTGAAGAGGAGACATAAATATCTGCAGAATTGTCCACATCCAAACAAGCTGAGAGGATTCACCATGATAAACAGTCTTTCCACGTGTCTGCAGGGAAGGGTCCTTTTGATCCAGTATTTCTGAAATGTGGTTTGATGAAGAGTGTCAGTGAATGTTAGGTGTAAAATGCACCGGGTATCCTCCCCCCTGTAGTTCAGGAAGAGGACAAGTCCTGCCAAGGGTCAAACTGACATTTTAATGTGGAGAAAGGGGTCTTCAGTTCATCTGAGAGCAGAATACACGTCCATACCTTTGAGGTCAGAGGTTACTGTTGATTCAGCCACAAACCTCTCAAAATGATGTTTGGGGAAAACATAGTCAACTGGTTCTCCTACAAGGTGAACAGAGTTACCATGGTGACAGTGAAATCCCTGCAGGCTCAGCGTTCCTCACTAACCCAGCGGTCTCCGGTTTAAACTCAGCCTGGATGAACCAGTACAGTCCACTGGTCAGACTGGGAGGTGAACACGGAGCCAGCAGGTTTCTGCTCAGCTGCACAACAATATGAACGATCAACATATATCTACAGACTGAAGCCACATGTGACATTAATGTGACATTAATGCAGCATCTGTAATCAATAATCATAGTTTCACTGTGACTGGACTCAGACACGCTGTGTTAAACTGGTGAGGACTGAACGCATCACTTCCTGTCTCTGTCAACCAGCAGGTGTCACTAATGAAACTCAAGTCTGGAGAAATAATTTCATCTCAGCTGGTTTAAAAACCTCAGACCTCCATCACATCTGGCCCGAACTGATCTGCAGATTATTAGATGGACAGTTTACTCCAACTAGTGGACAGAAAGTAGAACTACATCTGATGTTTGGTTTCTGTTAGACTGGTTGGACTGGTTTGACTGGTTTTCACGTCACTCTGATGTTGTTTATACTTGGACTCTGAAGTTATGAGGATGTAACAGCGTCTTCAGATCAGATGCAGACAGACACCAGGACTGACGAGGCAGAATGAGCAGCTTCTTCTCTCCTGATGTTTCCTCTACACATGAAGGTGGAAAGTGTCTGTAAGTTGACCTGAAGTGAGTTCAGCAGGTGAGAATCCTACCAGAGAAATCTGTAAACGTCTGATGAACACGATCACTTTGATCACATCGAATCACTGTTTGACTACAAAAGAAATGTTTCCTAATGCTGATTGGCTGTTTTGATAATATGTATTTGATGTTTTCAGGTATAAATATTCTTAAGACGTTAAACTGAAATTATTTTAGAAAGATTTATTGTGAATGATTAGCAGGTAAAATCAACTTCAGTTCTGTTTTAATCTTCTATGATCAGTGAAAAATGCAGGAAGTGTCAGAACTGGTCGGACAGCTTTGATCAACTTAACTGATTGTCATGTTTCTTTAACTGTTTATACTCCAAATGTTCAAACAGCCATCTTACAACACTGAGACTGATTCTGTTTAACTGAAGCTCATTTTAAACAGTTCATGTCTCAACTTTCCAAAAGCTGCAGAATCCTTTCTAGATGGACCAGATCCAGTCCAGACTGGAAGAGCTTAGAGGCTGTTTAGGGCCCCTCAGACATCAGGGGCCAAACTAACAGAACATGTGAACTATCTTTGAGTTTCTCTGTTCAACTTCTGTCATTTAAAATATTTAAAGAAACTTTAAAGATTTTAAACACAGGCCTTTATTTTCTCTTTTCACCAACGAACATATTCAAATCTCTCTTTGTATTTTGTGGTTCAGGATGTAACGAAGCATAAATATGGACATTATAATGATTTTGATGATTTTAACATATTTGGAGACAAATGTTCTTGTGACTGTGACAAAAGAAATGTTGAGTTTCTGTAATAAATGTAAGAATTATATCTAATAACATAGTCCAAACAGGGAAAGAACCTAAACCAATGGTTTGGTGAAGATCCTTCTTGTGCACTCTGCCAAACCCCTGCAACACTTAGTCACATCCTCACCGGCTGCAAAACCAGTTTGTCCCAAGGCCGCTACACCTGGAGACACAACCAGGTCCTAAGACAACTGGTGATCACTGAACTACCAACAATGCCCTCCCTCCCCTAATGCCTGGACACCCAAACACCACCGCGTTCATCAGAGCAGGACAACTCCCAGAAAAACCGTCTGCGAGAGTGGAGGCAAGTCTTCTAGACTCGGCCCGGGACTGGAGGATGCAGGTTGACCTAGACCAGAAGCTCCTCTTCCCGCCTGAGATCCTAACAACTCGTCTCAGGCTGGACCTGGTCATGTGGTCAGTGAGCTAACTGTACCATGGAAGGCAGCAGTTGGTGAAGCCTAGGAGCGGAAACGATTGAAGTACGCGGACACAGCAGCTGAGGTGGAGCAACGTCGCTGGCGTGCCCAGGGGCTTCCGGTTCAGGTTGGGTGCAGAGGCTTCGTTGCCACGTCCACAACCAGGCTTCTAAAGGGAGAGTTCGAGGACAGGCCTTCCGACGAGCCGTCAAATCATCATCAGAGGCTGCTGAACGAAGCAGCAGATGGCTATGGATCAAGAGAAAGGACCCCAACTGGGCTGCAAAGTGATCACTGTTGTGGAGGTGTGGGCTGTGCTCGTGTGTGGGCGTTGTGGTTGCACGGGTGGGGGGGTCTGGTTGCGGTGCTGGGCCGTGTGCCGGTTGGCTGGTGGGCCTGTGGGTTGCCGTGTGTTCCGGTGCTGCGGTTGGATCTCCTTGTTTGTGTGTCTGTGGCGCCCGTGTGTGGGCGTGGACTGCGTGTGCCCTATACCTTTATAACAACCACCTAAAAGCAGAGGGGGGCACACCTGGGACGCCAGTGATGCCCCCCCCCCCCACTCGATTCCAAGTGCTGATCAATCTAAGGGATTGTTATATCTAGTCCTATGAGCTCAACTATAGAGGAGCATAATATTGATCTCAGACCTGTAGTTCAATGAAATGTGTTAATTTCATTGAACTAGAGAATGAATATTAACATCTAATATAATATTATATAATATAATTGTGCATCAATAGATCAGATTTATCTGTTTGGTCATTACAGTCAGATAGAAAACCTTCCCCAGATATATAATACAGAACACAACTGAAAGGGTTAAAGCACAATGATACTGATTTTAACATGTAATCTTAATAAACATTTATCTTTAAGAATATCATTAAAAGTAAATCATGTTGCTTTGTAATCAGTTAATTAATTGATCATAAAAGAGTAAAATTTGCTGTAAATACATCAGCAACAGTCTTCCTGGGCAGCAGTTTGATGACAAAGTGGAGATAATGTATTTTGGTAAAGGAAGGGTTAAAGCTTTCAGTGTTTAAATATTCCACATGTTTTTCTCCTTTTTGTCCACATCAGCCAGACAACAATGAGATGAGTTTGTGGACAGATGAACATCAGTTTCCAGGTAAATCAGAATACTGCTGCACTGTGAGATTGTTTAATGTCCTCACAGAGAGTCTTGGCAGGTTCCTCCTGTGTGTTTGGAGCTGAACTCTGCTGCAAGGTTCACTGCTTTAATATCATCTTTCTGGTTTTGGACTTTGACTGTGAAGTTATGAGAGAGTGACAGCGTCCTCAGATTGATGATGAAGGACTGATGAAGGAGAATTAGCTGCAGCTTCTCTCTGTGTTTCCTCTACAGGTGAAGGTAGAACCACTCTGTGACCAGATGTGGATCTGAATTCACCTGCTGACTATTTTCTTCTTTCTGACACACAGCTGAATAAAAATATATCATGTCATCAGTTTTTAAACAGAAGTGAACTATAACTTGCTGCATATGAGTCTCTAGTGGACAAAAATACAAGTGTATAAAAAGGAATCTAGTTAATGCAGTTTCTTCAACATGTATCCACAGTGGAAATCTGAAAGTAATGACTGACTTTGGCTCCATCTGGTGGTAGAATAAAGAATGACAGTGTGATAGACAGCAGTGTGGCTCTGTGATGTGCAGCTTGTTGTAATGAATGAGCTTGTTGTTGTGTTTGTGTGAAGGTGTTTCTCTGCTATGGATCAGTGTGAGGACAGAGAGGAGGGAGTCCCTCCCTCTAAAAGCTCTCTGTGTGGGGAACATGACAGCCAGACCAAAGCTCAGAGGTGAGATGAGGATCTCTAACTGTCCATCACTGTTCTCCACTCACATCACTCCACCATCATTATTCACACTCAAAGCTCTGTGTGTGTTGTGTTGAAGAACAAAGAGGAAGCACAGACCAGACTCTGCTGGACCTGAACCTGGACCTGGACCTGGACCTGAACCTGGACCTGAACCCAGCTGTGTGTCCATGAAGTGTGATCGGTCTGCAGGTCGAATTATTGACTTCAAACATGGACATCAGTCTGCAGATCAGAGGTCAGCTTTTCAAACTGAAAGTGATTTGTCTCATGAAAAGTTTTTCATTATCAAAACATTCTATCTATTTTATCCTGGAGGATTTTTACTGAGTGTATTTATGAGTGTTTTGTTTCCATCAGGATCCATCAGCAGAGACCAGATTCTCCTGAACCCAGCTGTGTGTCCATGAAGAGTGATCGGTCTGCAGGTCGAATTATTGACTTCAAACATGGACATCAGTCTGCTGATCAGAGGTCAGACTGTGAAATGTTTGTGTCTGTTATTATCCAACTCTCATAAGAAGACATATCATTGATGTAGAAATTAATTCTTGACCTTAGTGAGTGAAACTGTTTTTACACACAATGTTCTCATAAATACAAACACACACACTCCTCCTACAGACACTTTCCTAAAAACCATAAACTTTATCTGTACAACAGTTTTTAAAACAGAGGTACAAAGTCTTTACAGAGTCAAATGATCAGAGGTCAGACAGAACAGCTGAGTGTTTTATGTGGATCCACTGTGATAGAACTCAACACCTTTAACACTGAGTGTCATTATTTATTCTAAGACTTCATCTTTTCTTCACAGAGTTCATCAGCAGAGCTCAGAGGTTCTCAGTGGTCAGTCTGTCCAGCAGCATCAAACACAGCTGGACTCCATATTTATGGTGTGTAAATGTAAAGCACAGCTACTAATGCTAACTACAACAGCCACAGACTAAATACTAAACTACCATTCTGGTCCTAACAGTCTCCATGCTGCACTCTGTAGACCAGCAGCTTTTCAGTCTGTCACAGATGATCTGATGTTGACTTCTACCAGTTACATTTACATTTGATTCTGTTCCAGCTGCTGGAGGAGAACATCATCAGTTTTGTGAAGAACGAGCTGAAGAAGATGCAGAAGGTTGTGAGTCCAGATTACCCAGAATGCTTAGAGAGTCAGAGGGAGGATGAGGAGGTGTTGGATGGTGAGGAGGAAGAGCAGAGGAGGAGCAGCAGAGAAGCATTTCTGAAGATCACACTGCACTTCCTGAGGAGAATGAAGCAGGAGGAGCTGGCTGACTGTCTGCAGAGCAGTAAGAGGATTTAACAGATTTAACATGATGGAGGCAACATGGGAGAGGTTTATATTTCAAACTCTGCTGTTAATATGATGCACACATCTGCATCTGATCTATGAATTCTTCTGATTTGAAAACAGTCAGAAACTGTTTGTCCTCAACTGATGAGCTGAATAGATTTCATAGTGGAGGAAAATATAAACATCTGCAGTTTAATGTTTACATTCTACCAATTTACTGTAGAATCATCTGATTGATTTCATTTGTTTGTTCATTCAGGAACTCCTGCTGGCAGGTGTCAACGTAAACTGAAGTCTAACCTGCAGAAGAAGTTCCAGTGTGTGTTTGAGGGGATTGCTAAAGCAGGAAACCCAACCCTTCTGAATCAGATCTACACAGAGCTCTACATCACAGAGGGAGGGACTGCAGAGGTCAATGATGAACATGAGGTCAGACAGATTGAAACAGCATCCAGGAAACCAGACAGACCAGAAACAACCATCAGACAAGAAGACGTCTTTAAAGCCTCACCTGGAAGAGATGAACCAATCAGAACAGTGATGACAAAGGGAGTGGCTGGCATTGGGAAAACAGTCT
Organism: Euthynnus affinis; assembly: GCA_029490765.1. Lineage (NCBI taxonomy): Eukaryota > Metazoa > Chordata > Actinopteri > Scombriformes > Scombridae > Euthynnus > Euthynnus affinis. Next base: position 30,136,332 of record CM055853.1, read on the forward strand.
TAACACAGAAGTTCACTCTGGACTGGGCTGAAGACAAAGCCAACCAGGACATACACTTCACATTTCCATTCACTTTCAGAGAGCTGAATGTGCTGAAAGAGAAAAAGTACAGCTTGGTGGAACTTGTTCATCACTTCTTTACTGAAACCAAAGAAGCAGGAATCTGCAGGTTTGAAGAGTTCCAGGTTGTGTTCATCTTTGACGGTCTGGATGAGTGTCGACTTCCTCTGGACTTCCACAACAATGAGATCCTGACTGATGCTACAGAGTCCACCTCAGTGGATGTGCTGCTGACAAACCTCATCAGGGGGAACCTGCTTCCCTCTGCTCGCCTCTGGATAACCACACGACCTGCAGCAGCCAATCAGATCCCTCCTGAGTGTGTCGGCATGGTGACAGAGGTCAGAGGGTTCACTGACCCACAGAAGGAGGAGTACTTCAGGAAGAGATTCAGTGATGAGAAGCAGGCCAGCACCATCATCTCCCACATCAAGACATCACGAAGCCTCCACATCATGTGCCACATGCCAGTCTTCTGCTGGATCACTGCTGCAGTTCTGGAGGATCTGTTGAAAAGCAGAGAGGGAGGAGAGCTGCCCAAGACCCTGACTGAGATGTACATCCACTTCCTGGTGGTTCAGGCCAAAGTGAAGAAGGTCAAGTATGATGGAGGAGCTGAGACAGATCCACACTGGAGTCCAGAGAGCAGGAAGATGATTGAGTCTCTGGGAAAACTGGCTTTTGAGCAGCTGCAGAAAGGAAACCTGATCTTCAATGAATCAGACCTGACAGAGTGTGGCATCGATATCAGAGCAGCCTCAGTGTACTCAGGAGTGTTCACACAGGTCTTTAAAGAGGAGAGAGGGCTGTACCAGGACAAGGTGTTCTGCTTCGTCCATCTGAGTGTTCAGGAGTTTCTGGCTGCTCTTCATGTCCATCTGACATTCATCAACTCTGGAGTCAATCTGCTGGCAGAACAACAAACAACATCCTGTTTGTCTAATGTCTTTAAAGACAAACCTAAACTAAAGCATCTCTACCAGAGTGCTGTGGACGAGGCCTTGAAGAGTCCAAATGGACACCTGGACTTGTTCCTCCGCTTCCTCCTGGGTCTTTCACTGCAGACCAATCAGACTCTCCTACGAGGTCTGCTGAAAAAGACAGGAAGTAGCTCACAGACCAATCAGGAAACAGTTGAGTACATCAAGAAGAAGATCAGTGAGAATCTGTCTACAGAGAGAAGCATCAATCTGTTCCACTGTCTGAATGAACTGAATGATCGTTCTCTAGTGGAGGAGATCCAACAGTACCTGAGATCAGGACGTCTCTCCACAGATAAACTGTCTCCTGCTCAGTGGTCAGCTCTGGTCTTCATCTTACTGTCATCAGAAAAAGATCTGGATGTGTTTGACCTGAAGAAATACTCTGCTTCTGAGGAGGCTCTTCTGAGGCTGATGCCAGTGGTCAAAGCTTCAAATAAAGTTCTGTAAGTGGATGAACTGCTGGATATATGAACAATTTCAAATATGTTTATTGTAAACATGATAAACGAAACATTATAACATAACACCTTCTGCTCATCACTAATTCTTCTTCAGGCTGAGTGGCTGTAACCTCTCAGAGAGAAGCTGTGCAGCTCTGTCCTCAGTTCTCAGCTCCCAGTCCTCTAGTCTGAGAGAGCTCGACCTGAGCGACAACAACCTGCAGGATTCAGGAGTGAAGCAGCTGTCTGTTGGACTGGAGAGTCCACACTGCACACTGGAAACTCTCAGGTCAGGATACAGCATCTATTATTTTGTTGTCTTGAATAATGACAATAAAGCTGAGAAATTTTTCATACAGTTGATCATTTTGTGTGCTGATTTACATTTACATTAACATAACGTCTGCAGGACTGATATTTATATAATTAAAAACATTGTGCTATCAACCTTTTTATATTTCCAGTCTGTCAGGATGTCTGATCACAGAGGAAGGCTGTGCTTCTCTGGCCTCAGCTCTGAGCTCCAACCCCTCCCATCTGAGAGAGCTGGATCTGAGTTACAATCATCCAGGAGACTCAGGAGAGAAGCTTCTGTCTGCTGGACTGAAGGATCCACACTGGAGACTGGACACTCTCAGGTAAAGAACTTCAGTGCTGAACATAATAATTAATTTTTCATCATGGATGTAATAGTTTGAAGATCATGTGATGTGAGTGAAACCTCTGGAAAAAGCTAGTTAGTCGAGGTCCAGTTATTCTTTTGTTAACGTTCATGTTCTCCAGATGTCCCTGAACTCATCGGAGGAGAGTCCATCTGTTATTTTATGAATAATATATTTACTGTTTATTATAAAGAAGATCACTTGTATCATGAACTTTATTATTATTATTATTATTATTATTATTATTATTATTATTATTATTATTATTATTATGAACAAATGAATGTAATTACACTAAAATGTTTTGCTGCCCTAAAGTTGTATTTATTCTCTAATTTCAAAATTAGTCCTTAATCTTCACCTTGAAATCTCCTTTAAATATTGAATTATTGTATTGAACAGAGGATTTAGTTTGATTTCTGGAACTGGATGTGTAAATTGATTTGTGGTGTCTGGGACACCCCCAGGGTCTGCTAGCAGGCCTCAGGTGATGTCATCATCACTCATCAATCAATGAGTGCAGGTATTTCTTCATGCTGTGGCTCACACAGGTCGCCATTACAGAAAGTTTTTAAGTGAGCGGTGAGTCCTGCTGTATTAATTATCTATAGAGTTGATTCAGATTGTTGTTGGTGATGCTCGACTTTGCTGCTGTCAGAAATATGGCCTCATTTCTATCTTTCAGAAAATCTTTCCTTTCTTGTTGTCTGATAGTTGAGCATCATGAAGACCGGGTTGGCAGTTTAGCTGATGCATGTGTGGGAGAAATAACGAGGTTAGCATAGTTTCAGCTTGTTGAGCTGCTGCTTTGAGTACATTTGTTAACAGGTGTCAGAAGGTGATTTTGTAATGGACTTATTCTTAATGACGTAGTTTCATATTGTTTGAATGAGTGCACTTCAGCCCCTTTTACAGCCCGTTCAAAGCAGGAATACTGCGCCTGTAATCCACCTCGCTGTTCTATGTGACCATAGACTGTATATATTTATAATAATATAATATATAATATAATAAATATAATCTTTATATACAGTCTATGTGTGTGACAGCTGGCATGGCGGGACCGGGAGCTGACGCTGTTGTTTAGCCCGTATTCAGACCACATCAGGCGGTGCAGCATACAGCTGCAGGGTTGAGGAGGTGTGTGGGGATGCAGGTGTGTTTGTGCTTTGGAAAGTAACCGCTGTGAAACAATCAGAAAATAAGGTTTTATTGATCTGATTCACCAGCTTCCTCACTAACGTTACTAATGCTCCCTCTCTACATTCACTCTCTAGCTCACTCAACCACAGCTGCTCTCTCTCTATTTTTTAAAATGAGTCTAACTCAACTTTTAACGTTGTCAAACAAAGAGAAATATCCTCCGCTTGTCCTGGTAACGTCTTTGTATTTATGACAGAGTTTACAGCTCTGATCAGTCTGATCTCCGTCACGTCTCTGAATCCAGAACGCCAGGATGTTGTGTGAAAGCACATGGAGGCGGCTTTATGCTTTATGTGTGTGTGTGTGTGTGTGTGTGTGTGTGTGTGTGACCCCACAGTCCACTGCTGGTATTAAACTCAAGTTAATATTCATTCATTTTATTTATTCAGCCCAAATCACAGATTTCCTGTATGACATGTCTGAGGACATATTTGTACATCACATCTTCTTCTTCATGTCTTTTCCTCTCAGACTTCAGTGAAAGAATCCAGCAGACAGTTGAGACAGATGAGTTGCAGCCTGTTTCTGTGTCACTCTGACAAACTGAGGAACACTGCTTCATGTTGAACAGCAGTTAGGACTCATGTTGGATAGAAAATCATTCTGACTGTGTTTCTTCCTCCAGGTTGGACCATGGTGGAGAGCAGTGGTTAAAACCTGGTCTGAAGAAGTGTAAGTGTGGATTTAATTTGATTCATGACAACTAAACAGCACACAGTCAGTTTCTGGTTTGATCAAGGTACAAAACCAGAAACAGGTTGTTGTTTTGTTTTTTAAATTTTAAACACAAATTCAGTTTGATTTCTTGTCTTTTGTTCTTACTGACCAAAGTAATTTACCACATTGTCATCGGTGGGCGGGCCTTCAGCGCCTTCCTGTTTCTGATTGGACAGTGTGCTCTATCAGTGATGTTTGTGCTGTACTCTTCAAAATAAAGGTTCCATCTCTTTGTCTTTAGACTGTAATGTCAACACAGAATATAAAAGACAGACAAACCTTTCACTTTTAATAATTGATGATTATATATATGTCTCTTAAAACACATTTCCTTGTTTCCTTGTTTCCTCTCCTCGCTGTGTCTCCTTGTCTCCTGCGTCCTCGGTGGGCGGGACTAAGACACCAGTGACAGAAACATGGACACAAAAAGAGACTCAGGATGCAGCCAATGTGATAAATTACTTTGGTCAGTAAGAACAGAAAAAGTAGAAATCAAGCTGAATTAAAAACAAACAAAAACAACAACAAGCTGTTTCTGTTTTTTTCTGATTAAACAGTTCAAACTTTGCTTCGTCGTTTCAAAACCAAACACAGAAGAACATTTTTGGAGATAGAATCAAATGAAAAACCGTCAAAACCGTCTCGTTTTTGGTTTTTGCAGATTGATTTTATGGTTATTCCTCTTTGGATTGAATATTGATTCAACAACTTTGTTTTTTCATTATAAACAAAAAACAACATCATGTGATCAGAAAACCAGTTTTGGTTTTTGCAAATTCCTTTTTTCATTTATCTCATTTGGGACAGACAGGAAGTGGAAGTAGTGTAAAAACGTCAAAATAAAAGCCAAGAGGATAGAAGTAACACCCAACATTATGCACATATGTGAATTAATTATTTAGTTCTTTTCATTTAGACATGAAATGTATTTTATCCATAAAACATGTGATATATTATTTAGTTGCTTAGTGTGAATTAATAACCTAATTAATGACGTGTGGAAACAGCCTGTGTTCTTCCCAAACAGCTGATCTGAAGTGACAAGCAGAAGTTCCCACATGTTACCAAACTGTTGTTCATCATTTCACATACAGATGTTTCTCATTTCAATGCTGCAGCTGCAGTGAAAGGGTGAAATAATTGATCCCGGAGTAGCTGCAGTGCACAACAACAACCAGCAGGAGGCACATGTGAGCAGTTCAGATGCAGCGTGTGTCTCTCATCATGATCAGCAAGCAGACACGATGCAGGAACACATTTATATGATGATATTTAAACCAACCATCCATCAACACAGTTTACACTCAATATATGAAATATGGAAAGTGACAAATGTAGAGATTCAATGAGGGAAACCACACCATCACCTTTCATTCTGAGAAATCAAGGATTTTTGTCAGTTTTGGACGATAGCAGAAGCAGCTACATTAGCCTACCCATGATCCTCAGCGGCTGTTACTATGGTGATGGCGCCAGCTGAAGCCGTAACATATAGTCAGTATAACATTATATAGTACTGCAGGTTGGTGGTAACGATCAGGATCAATGTGCTGTTCTGTACATTAAACTGTAAAGAAAATAATGTGTGTGTATAATAAAGTGGATCAGCCATAAACTGCAGTAAAGAATCTGAAGCTCTGTGATTGGCTGACTGGAACACCTGCTGACAGGAAGTGTTTCCTCACTGCGACCATGGATGTATTACTAGAGCTAGATAGGGCTCCGCTGCTAGATTGGAGGTGGAGGAGTTTGAGAGACACTTCTTTGGTTTGATTTGTGATGAAATAGGATTTTCCAGATCAGCTTTGTGAATGTATTGATCCAGTATGATTATTATTTTTGAACAACATCATTATTATTATTATTGCTTATTCTTTCAGAGGAAGAGGAAATATCTATTTCTTTAAACATTGTGAGTATGATAACAATGCTGAAACTAAATGACACTAAGAACAGAAACTACCTGAGGATGAAAAACAGGAAAGTGACAAATGTAGAGATTCAATGAGGGAAACACACACGCTGGTTGCTTTATATGACTCTGTATTCATTGAGGAAGACAGAGATGGTTTGATATGAAATATTCTTGTCAATATATAATGAAATGAGAAGCTTCATATTTTACAGTGTCAGGCTATAAAACAGCTTTTCTGAGCAGAGATGATGTTTGGATTCAGGTTGTGATGGACGGCAGCAGTTTGAAACAGAATGAAGCAAACTGACTCTTCCCTAGCCTTCTGCTATCACACCCTGACAGGAAATACTGGATTTCTCAGAGTCGGAGGACAAATAATGATGACTGATGGCTTTAACATCAACATGTTGTATTTCTGACTTACTGACGACACGTTGCTGTTTTTATGTTGACAAATGTTAAAGACATGAAGACAAAAGCAAAACTGAAATACTTTAGTTTGAAAGTCACAAAAATATGTCAAAATTGATGAGTATGTCATAAATGCCATGAGACAGACTGACTTTGAACTTTTACTGAACATGAACACAAACGAGACGCTGCAGGTTTTCTGTGAATGATTCACATCCAGTTTAACTCTGAATACTGAGAACAAGCAGCTTTCTACTTTTTATACAACCCATATTTTATCCTCTTGGCTTTTATTTTGACGGTTTTACACTTCACTCCCGCTTCCTGTCTGTCCCAAATGAAAAAATGAAAAAAGGAATTTACAAAAACCAAAACTGGTTTTCTGGTTTTTTGTGTTTGTAAAGAAAAAAGGAATAGATCACCTGATTTAGTTTTTAGTTTGTGGTTTGTAATAAAAAAGGAAAAGCGTGACCTGGTTGAATGTCTGCAGACCTGTTCATTCTTCAATCCAAAAAGGAAAAACTATACAAACAATCAAATGAACTGGCTAAAACTAAAAACAGGCTGGTTTTATTGGTTTTTCATGATTTGATTCTGACACCAAAACAGTTTTTTGAATTCCAAATGAATGATGAATTATCTGATGATATCTGGACCAAGAATGAATCCATCAGGTGTGTCAGATGATAAACTGCTGCTGTGTTGTTTCTTCTTCTCTTCATCAGATTTCTGTGAACTCACACTGGACACAAACACAGTACACAGAAAACTCAAACTGTCTGACAACAACAGGAAGGTGACATGTGTGAGAGAGCATCAGTCATATCCTGATCATCCAGACAGATTTGATCACTGGCCTCAGCTGCTGTGTAGAAATGATCTGACTGGTCGCTGTTACTGGGAGGTCGAGTGGAGAGGAGGAGTTAATATATCAGTGAGTTACAGAGGAATCAGAAGGAAAGGAGACAGTAAAGACTGTAGGTTTGGATTTAATGATCAGTCCTGGAGTCTGAACTGCTCTGATGATGATGGTTACTTTGTCCGTCACAATCAGATAAAAACATCCATCTCCTCCTCCTCCTCCTCCTCCTCCTCTGTCTCTAACAGAGTAGCAGTGTATGTGGACTGTCCTGCTGGCACTCTGTCCTTCTACAGAGTCTCCTCTGACACACTGATCCACCTCCACACCTTCAACACCACATTCACTCAGCCTCTGTATGCTGGGTTTAGGGTCTGGTCTCTTGGTTCCTCAATGTCTCTGTGTCCTCTGTCTGAGGGAGAGTCTCCTCCTGTGTAGACAAACAGTCACACTGCTGACTGAAGACAGCTGCTGAAATCACTGTTCACTCTGTTCACCGTCGACTGCACCAATTAAACCCAGCAAGGGTCGTGTTAAACCATCACAACCTAAAATTGACTTCGGGCCAACTAAACAAGGGGGAGAAGCTAAAGCTTAAGCTAGCGTTCTAGCTGAGGAGCCCATTAACACTGAAGATGGATCAAGCCACGCGCCCGTTTTCGGCCGAGATGCCGAGACACGCATCTCTGACACTGAAGATACGGTCACTAGCCTATTAGCAAAAGTGCAAAGTCTTGAAAAGAAAAACAGGGACACGGAGGACAAAGTGATGGACTTGGAAACGAGGTCCAGGAGGACTAATTTGAGACTGGTGAATCTACCGGAGAAGGTGGAGGGAGCCGATGTCTGCGCCTTTCTGGAAACCTGGATCCCGGAGACGCTTGACATCCCCAGGCTGAAGTCGAGGCAATTTCTGGAAAGAGCTCACCGAATCGGCCCAAGAACCGACCCAAATGCCCCCCCAAGGACCCTCATCATGAAACTTCTAAACGACAGAGAAAAGGCAGTGGTGATGAGAGCGACTAAAGTCAAAAAACAAATTCTCTACGAGGATACTCCGGTGCGATTTTACCCGGACATGGCGGCCGGGATAATCAAGAAACAGAAGGAATTCAACTCAGTGAGACAACAGCTCCGCAACATGGGGATAAGACACGGCATGCGTCTCCCCGCCAGACTCCTGGTGACCTACAAGGACAAAACACTGACTTTTGATCATCTGGAGGACGCAGAGACTTTTGTCAGACGGGTCCAAGAGGAAGCAGGAACGGGAGGAATAACGGTAACGGAGTAACGGAGCAGATAAAATAGTCAAACGGCAGCGAATATTGGGGTTATCTGTGAACTTAACATTGAACTGTAAAACTATATGTGCTCCTGTGTACTCTCCTCTCGACTTATATGGGGGTTGTTTCACTAGTGTTCACCGGTACCAGTTCAGTGAGTTTGTGACTCCTGAATGTAACTGACTTTGAACTCCATGTGGAGGGTTATTATTATCTAACAAAACGAATCTCCACTCCACCCCCCTTATTATATTTTTTCTTCTTAATGGAGGGAGTGTTTAATTCTAGGATAAGAGGAGATAAACTACAAGGGACCATTCCTCATTATTTGTGGACTGGTCATCAGCACTACCGGAGTGTGTAATAGGGAGTGGGGGGAACCGGCCACTGTGCCTAAGGGTTTGTTTTCAAATGTTGATGCAGTTTAAAGCATCTGTTCTTCCTGTAATGTTCTGGTTGTTTAAAGGTACATATCTATTTACTCTCATGAGGAGACAATTCATATTGAGCAGCTATGACCAGTGTCTTAGAAATGAAGACGACATCGTGGAACTGTAGAGGGCTACAAAAACTTAAAAAGGTTAAACAAGTGATGGGAAGGTTTAAAGATATGCAATCCCAAATAATTTTTCTCCAAGAAACACACCTAGCTGGAAAAGAGGACTTAAAGATTAAAAGAAGGTGGCGAGGGGAGGTATTTTCAGCACCATTTACCTCCCAGGCGAGAGGGGTTATAACTTTAGTACACAAGTCCGCCCCCCTTAAGGTTCATAAGGTAATAGCAGATAGGATGGGAAGATGTCTGATTGTTCAAGGCACCCTTTTTACAGAACCTCTAAACTTAGTCAATGTCTATGCTCCAAATAAGGATGAACCAAGTTTTTTTAGTAACTTATTTTGCACCCTGACATCGCTTACTGGCCACTATATTTTAGCTGGAGACTTCAATTGTACTCTTAATCCTAATATAGATAAATCATCACATTTAGACAAATCGCATAGCCGGAGTAGGGAAACCATCCTTCAGTTTGCTAGGGAATTGAATCTTAAGGATATATGGAGAGACAGGAACCCTGGAGTGTCAACATATTCTTGTGTCTCTAGTACACACAAATCTTACTCACGAATTGATTACTTTCTAATCTCAGCAAGTCTGTGTTATTAAGTGAAAGGTTGTGATTATGGCAGTATTCTCATATCAGACCATGCCCCAGCCAGCTTGGTTTACATGGACCCAGGGCTGGTTCATGATCCCCCCAAATGGAAATTTAAGCAAAAATGGCTGAAGGACAAAGACTTGATAGAATACCTTGAAAAGCAAATTACTGACTATTTTGAATTGAATACCTCAGAAACATCCTCCTGTATTAGATGGGAAGCATTCAAAGCCTTCATCAGAGGTCAAATTATCAATTTCACAAGCTGAAAATCAAAGAAGGCCAAACAGAAGCTAATGATACTGGAATCAAAAATTAAAGCCACTGAGAATATATACTTTCAGAATCCCTGTCCCAAGCTACACCAAAGTTTGATACTGTTAAGAGCTCAATATAATGAAATCTCAGCCTCAAAAGCCACAGCTAATTTACTAAAACTGTTTTAAAACGGTTTTCGACCAAGGGGAGAAATCGGGTAAAATTCTGGCTTGGCGTATAAAACAAATTCAACTACAACAATCAATTACTTCTTTAAGAAATGATAGAGGAGAAACGATATCTGACCCCGCTGCAATAAATGAGTCCTTTAAGGTCTATTATGAAAGATTATATAGCTCCGAAGTAGCCCGAGATGAACTAGATCCCAATTTTTTAAATTTCTGAATAACATAAATATCCCCAAAATAGAAGAAGAGGAGATCTTGAAAGTCGGGGCTAACCTCACTTTGGAAGAAATCTCAGAAGCAATAACTTGTATGAAGTCTGGAAAGGCGGCGGGGCCAGATGGTCTTCCTATTGATATTTACAAAAAATTCATATCTAAATTAAAGGTTCCCCTTTTGGAAATGTTTTCTGAATCTGCTCAAATGGGGATACTCCCACCCATCCTCAGAGAGGCCCTAATCACTCTGCTCCCAAAACCTGGAAAATCAAACGATAAGTGTGAAAATTTGTGACCAATTAGCCTTTTAAATTCGGATCTAAAGATACTTTTTAAAATTCTCGCAAAGAGACTTGAACGCCTCTTGCCAGATATTATCAAGGAAGATCAAAATGGATTCATGTTTGGGCGCCAGGGATTGTCAGAAGGGTCTTAAACATCTTGCATGAACAAAGAGGGTCGCCTGATACAGCTTTCTTGGCATTAGATGCAGAGAAGGCTTTTGATAGGATAGAATGGCCCTATCTGCTTGAACTACTTGGTCGCTTCGGTTTGGGAGAGGGATTCTGTAACTGGGTTAAGCTCCTATACAATGAACCATATGCAGAAATAATTACCAACAATATTATCTCAAAACCAATAAAGATAGGAAGAGGCTGCAGACAAGGCTGCCCGCTATCCCCCCTTTTATTTATAATCGCAATTGAGCCACTAGCGATTGCTATAAGGGATCACGCAATGATATCAGGTATAGAAATTGGAGGATTCGACCACCGAATAGCTCTTTATGCGGATGATGTGATCCTTTTTCTCAAGAATCTGAAAAATCTATTCCAACCATTTTAAACCTAATTAGTAACTTTGGCTCCATTTCTGGCTACAAGATTAATAAATCAGAATCTTCCATAATGCTCTTAAACTCAGCGGAAAGGATGAATCCACCTGAACACACCTGCCACTTTAGGAATGTGAATAAATTTACTTATTTAGGCATTCAAATTGTTCCAAAACTGGAGGATGTGGTAGACTGTAATTATAATCCAATTATGACGGACATATCCAACTCAGTGGAAAGATGGTCGAATCTCCAAATTTCACTGATCGGAAGAATAAATATACTAAAAATGAATGTTCTCCCTAAGGTTCTGTATTTGTTCCAGAATATCCCTTTGCCACCGCCAGCAGGCTTTTTCTCTAAAATAAAAAAACTGTTTAACCGATTTTTATGGAACAATAGGCGTCCTAGACTCCGCTTGTCCCTTTTATATTTGCCCTTTGACAGAGGAGGGTTACAGTGCTCCAATATGCTTTGGTATTATTGGGCAACCCAATTAAGGACTATTATGTTCTATTATGCTCCAGAAAAGGCCCCCTCATGGAGAAATATTGAATCGCTCTATCTTAAGCTTCCACTTCCTGCATACTCTGATAAATATAATAAACTTAAAAAGACTACTCTTAATCCAATAGTCAAAAACATGATTTGTATTCTGCACGTCACACGAAGATATTTAAAAGAAAAATCCTCCCTTTCTATTTTTAGCCCAATCTGGGGCAACAACTTTTGCTCCGGGTAGGGCGGATGGTGGCTTTAAATTATGGGCAGACTTGGGGTTGGGACTGATCAGAGATGTTTTTTGGGGGGGGGGTGGAAATCTTCGATCTGCTAGTCCTTAAATTTAATATCCCCCAAAAACATTTTTTCAAGTACTTACAACTTAGGAATTTTATTAGGTCCTATTATAAAGACTTTACACACACATCCCCATTGTCCACATTAGAGAAAGTCCTATCTAAAAACCCCTCTGGTAAAGGATGATATCTGAATTGTATGACCTGCTGTTGGCATCATCTCCTGATACCTCTACCGCTAAGCTTAATGCATGGAGCTCTGACTTACAGGAGGAATTGACAGTGGAACAATGGAGCTCAGCTTGTAAGGCAGCCCAATCTCAGGCGAGCAACACACGTCTTAAATTACTGCAATTTAATTGGCTAATGAGGGTGTACATTACACCAGAAAAACTTAACAAATTTAATAGGCAGATCCCTGACTTCTGCAATAAATGCGGAGAAGACAAGGGCACATTGTTCCACTGTCTATTGTCATGCCCAAAAATAAATGAATTTTGGGAAGAGGTTAGAGCCATACTACAGGAGATTTTATCAATAAGGCTAGCTATGGAACCCAAACTCTTTCTCCTGAGCTTATATCCTACAGGTCTGAACATAGATTGCTGTCAGGAATATTGCAAGCTAAGAGAGTGATCGCTCTATCATGGAAGAAGATTGGCAAACAGAGCATCGTGCAGTGGTTCAAAGAAATGTCCTCATGTTTACCATTGAAAAAAATTACATATACTTTAAAAGATAAGCAAGAAGTATTTCAGAAAGTGTGGGGGGGTTACATTCAGTATATTAAGAACAAAGATTTGTCTGACTTACTGAGCGAAACAGGGACAGCAAATGCTCATTTTGAATGTACCTAAAGCTTGTTTGTTTGTTTATTGTATATCCATGTAAAAATTTTAATAAATACATTGTTGAAAAAAAAGAAGTAGTGAAATGATCTCCTCTGGGCTGAATTAATGTGTAAAAACTGTGTTGACTCTGATTGACTTCAGTAAAGTTTTCTTGGAGCAGCATCTAGTAGCTGTTAGTGGCTGTTAGTTATTCCATTTTATCAGGATCTTAAAGTGAACTTTTTCCTGAACATGTCCAGCAGACATCCCAGTCTGTTTGACATCAGCTCAGTTTGTGTTCAATCATTAACATCAACGTATGTTTCTATCTGATGTAATGTGTCTGACATGTATGTATAGAATAACATGTATGTTTATAATAACATGTATGTAGATAATAACATGTATGTTTATAATAACATGTATGTAGATAATAACATGTATGTTTATAATAGGTATAATATGTATGGCTGGAAAGTGTTACAAAACCATTTGTAAAGAGTTTGGACTCTACCAGTCGACTGTCAGGCAGATTGTGTACAAATGGAGGAAATTAAACACTATTGTTTTTGTAATAAAGTTCAACCGTAAAAGATCACACCAAGAGCAAAGCATGGAATTGTCCAGGAGGTCACAAGGGAAGAGATAAAGGCCTCTCTTGCAGAGTTGCATAAAAACCTTAATTAAACCTTAATCCTATCTGTGAAACATGGTGGTAGTATCATGGTTTGGGCTGTTTTGGACCAGTATCTCTGGACCAGAACTGAGTTCTGAGTTGTACCAGAATATTCTGCAGGAAACATCAAGATATCCGTCTGTGAGCTGAAGCTCAACAGAGAGTCATGCAGTGAGACAACAAGCCTAAACACACAAGTCACTGCCAAAGAACAGTTAAAGCAGAGGAAAGTGACTGTTTAGTCCTTAATCCCATAGAAATACTGTGTAAGCAGCTAAAGCAGGCAGTTCATGCAGGAAACCCACCAACATCCCTGAGATGAGACGGTTCTGTAACGAGGAACGAGCTGATAAACAGTTACTGAAACGTTTACTGGAAAAGGTTCACACACTTTACTCACACAGATATGTAACACTGGATCATTTTCCTCAATAAATACATGAATAAGTTTAATGTCTTTGTCTCATTTGTTTAATTGGGTTTTCTTTATCTCGTTTTAGGACTTGTGTGAAAATGATGTTTATGCAGAAAAAGAGAAAATTCTAAAGGTTTTACAAACTTTCAAGCACCACTGTATAAACTAAATTATTGATATACCAGTGTAAACTTAACATTCACAATCCTGCATCATACTGCTTTCACAATATCCACTTGACTTGCACTAGGGTTAGGTTTATGTATTATAGCATATTAACATCACTGAATATCAAAAGACCCCCCTTAAGGATGCCTCACCCACTGCTGAAGTCATTTTAAAATTCACAACTGTAAAATAGCTGATATATCCCATCCATAAACACAAATTGTCAGTTATTGAGCCAAGTGAGCCTTCTGCATGTCTAAGAAAACATACAGTGAAACTGCTTTGTCAGTTCTGAAAAACAAAACAGAAAACATTTTACCAGCTGCGTTCGAACGTTTCAGCACCAAGGACAGCACGTGTTGCTCTACGTTCAGCACCACCACTGACAGACAGCGACAGCCCAGGTGCATTATCTCAGTTCCACGTCTTTCTTACAAGGGAATAACAAACATTAAATAGACATGGCGGTCTACATCACTGCAAGGCCTATTCAAATACAAAGCAGACAGTCAACAACACTGCAGACAGTGACACAGGCAGGTGCATTGGCTTCCTGTAAAACCAGAATCCTTCTCCTCACACACAAAGCTCTTAATGGTCAGACACCATCTTATCTGAAAGAACTCATAGTACCGTATTATCCCAGTAGAGCACTGGTCTCCCAGTCTGGGAATTTGATGTGTTTGAGCACTGAGGTGCTGTCAGTCCAAAACAGAGTCAAGCAGTGATTCTCCATAATCTGTTCATGCTGCAGGAACAGTTACCAGCTTTAAAGGAGCCATCCTGACCTTTCACATGTTTAAGATGCAACATAACAGCAAGTATGTAACTGTTCCAACTTCACTGCATCTGCAAAATGGTGTAACTGGGCAGAAATCTCAGATCCACATCTGCTGACTGAAGTCCTCCACTAGGTGGAGCTCCAATATCACTTTGTCCATTTCAGTGGATGCAGGTATAATGTCATCCTACCCAAGGCCTTCACTGGGCCTTTAGCACCACAGGTACCAGTACTGACCATAGACAGGACCTCTCTACAAGTCAGAGGTTAATATCGAGTCCCTATCTTTAATTTAAATGCATCAGATTGAACACATCACTGCTCCTTCAGCAGGACGTCTGGATCCAACTTTCACTTCATTTGTCCTCTTCAGGTTTTTCAGCCAGCTCACTTTCACTGTTACAGGTTCATTTATCTTCTGACGCTCAGACGTCACAGTTGTAGGTTATTTCCATCACAGCAGCACTATTGTATGGAGGGAACTGCACCAACTTTGTGGAGCATTTAGATTAAATTTAGCTATCAGAAGTAATTAATAATTATATTAAGTAATAAGATTTAATTTAAATTGAATCACCTTGAAGCATCACCCTCTAAAAGGGAAAACTGATAACTATTTAATTAATTCTGTCTCATTAATATAAAAACCATCAATCTGGATCTCCGACTGATAATTAACTTGACAACTAAAAGTTACTATTGATGGATATAAAGGTTGAAGGATCTGCAGTGAAGAGGCTGGCAGTGTCACAGAGCAGCTCGTCTGACTAAATGTATTTTAAACAGGTGTAACTGTGTCTGTATGGAGATAAATGGCTGAGACCACATGGTGTTAAACAAAGAAAACTACAAAGATGGCCGTCAGGACCGCACGGCGTGAGAGAGACAAAGAGACAAAGAGCTCATCAAGTCTTTCATCCACTGCTGAAGAGTTGGTTGATTCTGACACAATAAAACTGAATTTATAACCTCTGAGAATCATTTAATCAACTCAAACAGGAAACTCATGATGAATAAATGATGTTGAAACTGAAAGTCTGAAATCAGATTTCTTGGAGTGAAAATAAATAATAAATTATGCAGGAAGACAAATATAAATCATATCAAAACAAAAATATCAAAGTCAATTAAATTACTGTATAAAGTTAAAAATCTTACACACCTGATACTGTTCCTTCATATATAACTTACTGTGTGGAGAAATACATATAAAACCAACAACAGTCCAATATCCATCCATCAAAACAGATCCATATGAATATTAAACAGCTGGAACCAACAAATACAATCTTTACTAAAGGTCGACTTTAAAACGGTTCAAATCATGTTCAAAATTAAAAATCAATTATTATCTGAAAATATCCGAAAGTTGTTTCAAGTGAGAGAAAAGAAAACGACTTGAGAGGAATTATTAATGAGGACTAATATAAAATATCATTTTATCAGTTAAAGCAGTTAATTAGTGGAGCAGCTGTAACTGAAAACTTGTAAATACTTGAACATTTGAACACATACAATGAACATTTAAAAATAACATGAAACAAATAAGAGATGGACGACCAGAGAGAAAGACAGACAGGACGACAGATATGTCAGTTTTTATTATTTGTACTGTTGTGTTTGTTTTGTTTTTGTTGATTGAAGTTAACTTTCAAACGGTCGACAGAGAAAAAACACAATAAAGACTTAAAACTGTGTGTTTGAAGCCAGTCCAACATATCCAGACTTTCTGTGTGTTCTGACTCAACAAACTTTAAACTGTTCACTCAGATTTTCTGTTTCAGACTCTGTCCCAATAAAAAGTGATGTTTGGTGTCATGTGACTCTTTCTCCACACAGAATGGACCAATCAGGTGCTTCAGTCTGGAGGAACAGGTCGTTATAACGCAGAGTTATAACGAACAGAAACACAATTGCTTGTTGTGTACATTTGTTAATTAAAACACTAATTAATTTATTTATTAATTACATAATTAGTTTCTGTTCTTATTTTACTGTTCAGTGCCTCCAGAGGATTTAAACATTAAACTGTAATTTAGTGAACGATCAGTGGAAATCACTTTAGATTCAAACCAAAGTGACATTAATCTGATAGATTGAATATAATCTGTGATAAATAGACTAATCAATTTTATTAGATTTTTTTTGTTCAAAGTATTTTTTCATTGATTTTTAGTTTTTTATTAGTTTTTTATTTTATTTGAAATACAGTTTTCTTCAGTAACTTTAAATCTCTTAAATTTAGAATATGATGTCTGATCAATTATAAGCCTGATAAAACTGATCAGGTCTCTGATCGGTGTAGTTAGAGTTAAACAGACTTGGCAGCGAATCAGCTGGTCAGTGAAAGGTCAGTACTTTATATAGCCGATAGCATCGGTTACCATGGTAACGCAGCAGGTTAACAGAGAAACACCTTCGTGACATTGAAAACGCTGAAGGCTCAACGATCCTCACTAATCCACTTATTGATCCTGTGAGGATCGAAGAGCATTCAGACACGAGAGCAGCTTCACCGGCTTTTACCGGCTGACACCCCCGCTTACTGGATATCAGTTATTGATCGGACGCTGCAGCTGATCAGATTGATCTGATACATCACAGATTACAGATTAAACTCAAGTGTATCACTCACAAGTTTTATACTTTATCTGTTTTCTGATTCATCATCCAGTTAAGATTCATCATCGAGCAAGTTTTCTGAACTTTTCACTACTGCTTCTTTACCTGCATTTAAAACTCATTTTAACACAGAGGAGCTGGTCTCTCTTTTTAATCACACCTGTAAGTCTGTTCTAGACTCTGTCGCTCCTTACAAGGACAAAAAATCAAAGACAGAACCACGACCCTGGCTAAATGAATCCACCAGACTGCAGGAAAAAAGAACACAAATGGAAAAAACAGGCTTACAGGTATTTTATCAGATCTGGAAAGATGCAATGACCAGCTATCAAAACACAGTTAAAGAAGCAAAAAGATCATTTTTTTCTAACTTAATTTTAATTTTAATCCTATTTCACTGTCATTTTTATTTGATATCATAGCCCATATGAAGCCCACCACGTGCAGTCTTGATGCTATCCCCACAAAATTTCTCAAAGAGGTTATTGACACAGTTGGCCCCAGTATTTTATCAATTATCAACAGCTCCCTCATAAATGGATTTTATCCCTCTATTTTTAAACATGCTGTTGTGCAACCCCTTTTAAAGAAACCCAACCTTGATCCCTCTGTTTTTAATCATTTTAGACCAATTTCTAAACTTCCCTTTTAAAGTTTTAGAAAAGGTTGTTTCAACCCAACTCTTAGCTTTTATGTGTCAAAACAATATCTTTGAGAAATTTCAGTCTGGTTTTAGAGCTTTACATAGCACAGAAACTGCCCTCCTCAAGGTAACTAATGACCTCCTTTTAGCAGCCGACAGAGGAGAGAGCGCAATATTAATTCTTTTAGATGTAAGTGCTGCTTTTGATACAGTAGACAACACTATTTTAATTGACCGTCTTAAAACCTGGGTGGGCATCAAGGACTCTGCACTTGATTGGTTTTATTCTTACCTTTTAGAAAGAACCTTCTCGGTCACCATTGGTAATTTTACTTCCTCCTCAGCCAACATTACCAGTGGTGTACCACAAGGTTCTATTTTAGGTCCAATTTCATTTTCTATCTATATGCTGCCACTTGGTCAAATCATTCAGCAACACAATGTTTCTTTTCATTGCTATGCAGACGACACACAGATATACCTTCCCCTGAGACCCGGTGACCCAAGAAGCCTCGCTGCTGCTGTAGATTGTCTCAGTGACGTCAACTGTTGGATGGCACAAAATTTCCTTCAACTCAACAATTCAAAAACAGAAGTCATCCTGTTCAGTCCTCCTAACCCAAACAACCCCATCAGTCTCGGGCCCCTCTCCACCTACATGAAGCCCACCGCCAGAAATCTGGGAGTATTGTTTGACTCTGATTTAAGTTTCAAACCTCACATCAACAGTTGTCCAGTCCTGCTTCCTCCACTTCAGAACCATATCCAGAATCAAGTCAATGCTTTATCGTTCTGACCTCGAAATAATAATACACACTTTCATTTTCTCCAGACTTGATTACTGTAACTTCCTCCTTTCCAGCATAAAAAATCCTGTTTCTCCTCCAACTAGTCCAGAACTAGTTCAGCTCGGCTTCTTACTGGTTTTAACAGACAGCAGCACATCACTCTGATTCTGACTTCATCTCTGTCGGCTCGCTGTTTGTTTTAGAATTGATTGTAAGATTTTACTGATCACTTTTAAAGCTCGTCTGGGTCTGAAGCTCCAAGCTACATAACAGATATGTTTACCCCGTACCAGCCAGCCCGCAGCCTCAGATCCTCAGGTGGGGCCCTTCTGGTCGTTCCAAAGTCGAGGCTTCAATCTAAAGGTGACCGAGCTTTTTCGATCAGAGCCCTTCGACTTTGGAACAACCTGCCTGAGGAGATAAGGCTCGCAGATTCAGTAACTTCTTTTAAATCACTTCTTAAAACCCATTTCTGCAGACTCGCTTTTATGTGATGTTGTCTTTTAATCATCTTTTTAATCATCTGTGTTTTAAACCTCTTACAACTTTTCATCTCTATTTTAAACTTTTATAATTTCTTCATTGTTTCTCTTTTTGACCATTTTATTGTTTTCTGTTTTATGTCTTTGCTTTGTCTGTCAAAACACTTTGTGAACTTTGTTTTTAAAAGGTGCTATATAAATAAAGATATTATTAGTTAAAATATCTGTTAATTATTGCTCTGATAAACAACATTCTTCTTTTATTAGAGAGATTATTCTTTTATTCTTGTCATGATGTTTTTATTTCCCATGTTAACGTTTATATGGGACCAAATTAAAGTCAGTGAGAAACAGTTTAAACACATTTATATTTTACATCCTGTTTTCCATTCTGTCACCTGTGAGGCTGAAAGTTCCTGAGTGTCTGATGTCTGGACGTATCAGCGAAATCAGAGTGTTGCCAGATCAATGTACAGAAGACCAAGAAGCTGCTGGTAGACTTTCACACGGCCAGACGATCCTCAGTCAGTCCAGAGTTCCTCCACAGAGGCTGTTCAGTCCTTTAAATACCTGAGTGTGCATCTGAACATCAGGCTGGACTGACGACACCAGAGTCCACTCTACTGACTGAGACTGAAGTTATTCTATGATGAACCCAGTCAAACATTCAATGTTTCTGCAAACCTCAGAAACATCAAATATATGTTTCAACATGTGTAACATATTAAAGCTCTAATCTGTAATGATTCCTCATTAAAATGCTTAAAACAACTAGACCAGACAGAAGCTTCTCTCCTGAAACCGTCAGGTCGTTGTCACTCAGGTCTAGACCTATGTTCTATATGTTGTTGAGTTGTGTTCTTACATTAATGTTCAAACCCAGAGAAATCTGTCATTTTAATCAAAGTAACGGACCGTTTCATTTGGTGGCCTGTCAATGGCGTCATACCTCCTCTACCAAAGAGTATAGTGCACAAGATGCATGCGTCGGCGCCGTGTTTGTCCGCTACAATGGCGTCTGGCAAAGAGTAACTTACACACATACAAGATAATACATGGGCTTTGTTGTGCTTGTTCCACACAAACTGTTAGAAATGGACTTTTATTCAGTTTGAAGCCACATTTTCATGATAAATTTAGCTGGTTTTTAACTTGATCTTTTAGCCGCAAGAAGGATTTTAGTCATTGGACGTCTGGATCTTAAGTTATCAGAGAAATAAACTGGGCAAACGTTAGCAGCAGCTCGGCTAACAGCCCCTCCAGGAAGTCCGCTGCTCGCCCAACATGGTGGAGAAACACTGATTTTTTAGCTGAAACTGCTTTATTCAGTGTTTTTACCTGTAATCAGCGGGTCCGTTTGTTCTGGAGAGGAGGAGACCTCTGCGGGTAAAAACATCCTGAACCATCAACACTGGAGTAATCCTATCCCACTGAAGCTGCTGCTTTAACAACCAAGACAACAACTCCCATCATCCCTTGCTGCTTCACACCGTCATCACACTCCGTCTGTTGTTGTTGTTTTGAGACGCCGAGCGGCTGAATGTTGTGTTTAATGTATTTTTGGTTTGATGAATCTGTGTTCTTTAATATTTTAAACTCTGGATGATTTTATGATCCATCAGAAGATGTTTCCTCAAACTAACGAGTCCTAAACTTCCTCCAAACACCAGTCAGACACTTTTAGCTGCAGCATGTTGTGAGTGTGACTCTGGACTGTGCTAAATGAAGACAGCGCGGCAGCAGCAGGTAGTTTGGGGCCACAGAGACTTTATTAGATATTTCAGGTGTTAGATGCGTCCAACAGGTCGAGACAGGAAATAGAAAATCCTTCACATGTTGGAAGACTGAAGTCTAACTGAGCAGCTCTACGAGTCCTGCAGCTTCAGGACTGTTTCTGTTACACTGAGGGGAGTGAGGGGGGGTGGGGGTCGGTGAGGGGGTGAGGGGGAGGTGTCAGAGGTCAAAGGTTACAGTGACACAGTTCACTTCTGCTCGGGCATCAGGTCGTCGATGCTCTCGCCGGCCTCCAGACGCTTCTCCATGTCCACCAGCAGGTTGACTCCGTCCACCACCATCTGCACCAGCTCCACCTCTGAGAAGCCCAGCCGGTCTGCGTTTGAGATGTCAAAGACTCCGCCCACCGCCGCCGTGTCCACGCCACCTGCAGGCACAGACAGGAAGTGATGTCACGGGGCGAGGAATAAAGATACAGTCAGGTTTATTCTAACTTATATACATTCAAACATAAAATACGACAGAATGAAGCTTTTTTGGCATTTTAATTCCTCTTTGTGATAAATTAAGTATCTATCAGTCTTACACAAGATGTCTGGAAACTTTATAGTAATTTTAAGGTATTTCATTATTTTATAGGACATTTTACAGAATTGGTTCAAATTATAATAAAACCATAAGAGTTGATTCAGGTTGTTTTTCTTCTTTTAAAGGGACTGAAAGGAGTTTTTCTGTTCAGGGTTTGTAAACTCTGTAGTTTATTAAGATGTTTGCAGATTGAGAACTACGTATGAACCCAGTGACGGAATATCATCATGTAGACGTCTCCCTCCTGTTCTCTCTCTGCTGGAGGATTTTACACTCTCCTGCTGAAATATCTTCATAAATCTCATGACTTTGGACACATCTCACATTAAAAAGCTTCAGTTTGACACAAACTCCAGAGATTGCCTCCTCACTGGTTTACACTGTCAGGGTGATGTGAAGCTGCAGCTTTCAGGGTTTATAAAATCTAAACTGTTCCAGTTATTACAAAGTTTTTAGCATCGTTTGTTCAGCTCAGTGTCATCAGTCATGTGTTAAAGTCTGAAGCTGATATCATTAACGTCCTGGGAGGAGATAGTGTCTGTTCAGGGCCAAAGTCTTATACTGAAAAGCTGATTGTGGACTTCCTGTTGGATTTAGATCAGGAGTGTCAGTGTGTGATTTGAAGGTCTTGATGACCTTCCTGCGACATTCCTACGGCCGTGGCGGCCATTTTAGACACACAGGTGGCGCTAGTGAGCACATTTTGGCACTTTGGGGAGCATTTTTACATGTTATCAGGTTTTTCACCAGACCTGATGTTTGTGCCAAATGTGGTGAGTTTTTGGACATTTAGGGATCAAATTTAAGGTTTAAGTGACGAAATAAGAAACAAACACATGAACTATAAGATGACCTTTGCCCTTTGGTCTGTCTGCGTACCTGTGCCTCTCTTCTGCAGCCTCAGCTTCTTCAGGATCTCTCCGAACTTCTCGTGCTTGCTGACGTTGGGCAGCTTGACGTGGACTCCAGCCCGCAGTCCCGTCCCCAGGTTGGATGGGCAGGTGAGGACGTAGCCCAGGTGCTCGTTCCACATGAACTCATGACCTCGCTCCTTAAACAAGCCCTCGATCTGCAGACAGAGACAGACAGGTGTTCAGGTGTTCAGGTGAGGAGCTTCTGTTCAGAGATCGGAAGGACCTGTCCTGGAACAGGAAGTGTGTGTGCAGGCGTTCACCTTGGTGAGTCCGGTGCAGAAGCGAGCGAACACCTCCTTCATGTTGCCTCCTTTCTGCATGCTGATGACACGCAGGTGATCCTCCTCGTTCACCCAGACCAGGAAGGTCTTGTTGTCGTTGTGCCTGCGGAGAGATGAGAGCAGAAAGACTCAACACCTGCTCAGAAACATCCATCTACATGAACATGACTCAGCAGGTTCAGTCAGTGTTTGGTTCGTAAAGATCAAAACTATCTGACGGAGGTCTGAGTATCATCACTTCCTCTTTTCTTTTTACATCTTGTGTTTCATTTATTATTCAAATGTTCAGTGTCGTTTCAGGTAGGAGCAACATGCAGCGGGTCAGAGGTCAGAGGTCGTACTGACCAGATGCCGCGGCCGTCGGGCCAGTCGCGGGCCATGCCAGACGCCAGCAGGAGCGGGGAGACGGGTTTGTCGAACAGGAAGTGGTCATCGATCAGCTGCTGCTGCTCCTCCTCCGTCATGTTCTTCAGAGCGTAGTACTTCCCCTTCAGGTCTCCGTCCAGGATGTCCAGACCTGCAGAGGTCACACGCAGGAGGGCAAAGGTCACACACATCCAGATCTGTGGTTTAATGTAGATTAAAGAGTTAAAACCAGTTCCTGCAAGAGAGGATCTGCTTAAAGGGACATTCAGGAGTTTTGCTGCTTATTCAGTCTTAATTTATTTCACAGATCAGTTTTTACTGAAGTTGAGTTTAAACTGAACGATTCTTTTCAGGAATTTCTTCTGGAGATCAACGACTGCTGTTTGTTGTTTTCAGGAAACAAAGAAGTGACCGAACTGTAAAATAAACTTTACATTAAAAGATTTTACAGATCTTAAAATCTCTTTGCTGTAGCCTGAGAAGAATTTTAAAATCCAGTTAGTTTAACAACAAATGATGTTTGTCTGATATTTAATTTTACATCTCTGCTTCATTTTCACAGATATGTTTGTATCTGTGAGGGACAGAGGAGCCTGTGGTCTGCTCTGGTCCAGTTCAGTCCAGTTCAGTCTCATTTAAATATGAAAGAGTTGTTTCAGGCTCGCAGCTCTCGGCCTCATTAAGAGTCTCAGCAGGACGACGCCGCGCTCTCCGTTACGTAACCGAGTATATAACAGTTTGATCTGCTGCTGCATTTAATGCGACGCTCACTGAGGCATGATGGGAAAATATCTAAATAAAGACATTTTCTTTTCAGCTGAGATAAAACCAGACAGACGAAGGTCAGTTCCTCCTCAGTGACTCAGCAGCTCAGCTGGCAGAGAACCAGCAGGGGGCGCTGCAGGACCCTCAGCGTTTAGACTGTGAAGATGATGAAGATGAAGATGAAGATGTGTTCACACAGCTGCTGCTGTCCACAGTGAACTCTGCATCACCAACATGTGAAGGCAGCTTTGAATCAGTGACTGGAAACTTCAGTTTTATCTCATTTTATTGATAGTTTGACTTGTTGGTGAGTTTGAGGTTGTTTTAATGTTAATGAGCAAATTCCTGCTTTTTTAAATCTGATTCTTCCTAAAAATCTGCTGCTTGTTTTAAAAAATTATAACTTTAAGTCTGAAATAATCGTTTGATCTCCAGAACAGAACATCGCTGAGGCTTCAGAAAAAGCTAGTAAGTGGACCTTGAGTAAAGATTTTGGTAAAACTAGTTTAGCTGATGTTTCAGTAACATTTTATTTATTTAAAGTTTAAATAAAACAGGAATTTTAAAGACATGACAGACGTGTAGAGAAGCATCAGCGGTGTTGATTGGCTGGATTTTGGTACAATAAATAGAAAGATGGTGAAAATGGTGAAATTTATATTTGTTGATATTTTACATGAATCAGGAACGTTTATTTTTAGTTACGACTATTTGTGTCCATCTCGGCTTTGACGTGATGTAACTTCAGCTGTTTAATCTCTGTGATGTCACAGTCTACAGATTAACCAGCCAGAGAAGAAGAAGAAGAAGAAGAAGAAGAAGAAGAAGAAGAAGGTTTTAATCACTCAAACCGGAGTATTTTCTGTCAGTTAAAGAATTGTTAAGAATTTTTGCAAATTTACAACAAACAAATCTAAATATAATGAGCTGATATTTACCAACTGAACCAGCCATCAGTAACTAGCTGGCAGGTGATTGGACGAACCGTCCGTCTGTCGCCGTCTTACCCTGTGAGGCAGCTGGATCCATGAGATCACATGAGAATCCTTCTAAGACGCTGTGATTGGTCCGAACCAGCGGCGGTTCAGACACAGGCGCTGAACCTGAAGCCTGACGAGAAGGATTCTCATGTGATGTCATGATCTCGCCGCTCCAGCTGCCTCACAAGGTGACGTAATCACGCCGTCCTCTCTGCAAACTGAAACCTCCAAAAACCTGCAAATTACTTTGAAGTTAATATTAAAATGTTACCAACTACGTTGTTGATGTTTTATTTTATTAGGGAGAGTTAATCTTTGATTGTGGACTTCCTGTCTGATGTACTATGTTTTCTTTTTGTTGAATAAAGTTTTGTAAAATAAAGTGCACAGGTGGAAACTCATATTACAGAGGTTCAGAGGCTGGTCTGAACTGTGTTTGAGCTCTTTGGTGCAGTAAATGACGTTAAGGTGCAGCGCAGCGCCCCGCAGGCAGGGGGCGTCCCGCAGGCAGGGGGCGCTCTGCAGGCAGGGGGCGCTCTGCAGGCAGGGGGTGTCCCGCAGGCAGGGGGCGCTCTGCAGGCAGGGGGCGCTCTGCAGGCAGGGGGCGCTCTACAGGCAGGGGGCGCTCTGCAGGCAGGGGGCGCTCCGCAGGCAGGGAATAAAGGAAGTGATGTCATACTTTCAATGGAGAGGTTTTCGATGGCGCGGCGTTCTCCACGGCTGCAGTGCGGCGGCAGGCAGAACCCGCGGATACTCCGACCGGTCCGAACACGTGAGCTCAGGACGTAGTTTGGATCCAGATCGTCTCCGCCCTGAAACAAACAAGCAGACAGAATCACAGTGGATCAACCGTCCAATCAGATCAATACGAGCTGACACGCTGCATGATGTCATACAAAGAGCCTAAACTATCCCACAGAGTTGTGATTGGGCCAGCGTGTGGTGGTTTACCTGCAGGTTATCGGAGTTCAGGTCCGTCTTGTGTTTGTCTGATGGTTTGTATCCTCCATGGCGGTCTTCAATCACTGGGTCCAACAGCTCTTTGAAGACCTCGTATGTCTCCTCGTCTCCAGCGACGCAGCCCACCGTCATGATGAAGGGATGACCTGCAGGGACACAACATGTCTGATCAGGTTGTTGAAATGTTCTGAATCTCAGTGCAGGGGAAGAAATTAACCTGATCTCACAAGTCGATCCAATTAAACAGTTCAGAAGAGCAGAACAGCCTCTGTGTGAAGGTGACAACCAACACAAGGAGTTACCTGGTCTGGGGGAGGAGTTACCTGGTTTGGGGGAGGAGTTACTTGGTTTAGGGGAGGGGTTACCTGGTTTGGGGGAGGGGTTACCTGGTTTGGGGGAGGGGTTACCTGGTTTAGGGGAGGGGTTACCTGGTCTGGGGGAAGAGTTACCTGGTCTGAGGGAGGAGTTACCTGGTCTGGGGGAGGAGTTACCTGGTCTGGGGGAGGAATCACCTGGTCTGGGGGAGGGGTTACCTGGTCTGGGGAAAGAGTTACCTGGTCTGGGGGAGGAGTTACCTGGTCTGGGGGAGGAGTTACCTGGTCTGGGGGAGGAATCACCTGGTCTGGGGGAGGGGTTACCTGGTCTGGGGAAAGAGTTACCTGGTCTGGGGGAGGGGTTACCTGGTCTGGGGGAGGGGTTACCTGGTGTCAGGTGTTACCTGGTTTGGGGGAGGGGTTACCTGGTTTGGGGGAGGGGTTACCTGGTGTCAGGTGTTACCTGGTTTGGGGGAGGGGTTACCTGGTTTGGGGGAGGGGTTACCTGGTTTGGGGGAGGGGTTACCTGGTGTCAGGTGTTACCTGGTTTGGGGGAGGGGTTACCTGGTTTGGGGGAGGGGTTACCTGGTGTCAGGTGTTACCTGGTTTGGGGGAGGGGTTACCTGGTTTAGGGGAGGGGTTACCTGGTGTGGGGGAGGGGTTACCTGGTTTGGGGGAGGGGTTACCTGGTGTCAGGTGTTACCTGGGTTGTCGACGCCGGTCTGGATGACGTCGTCCAGGGTGAATCCGCTGGGCGTCTCCTTGTCGCGCAGGTTGGCGTACATTTCAGGCGTGAGCACCTTGGCCATGTGGTTGTTGTGCTGGCTGAGGTCGGGGTACTCCTGATCCGCCGCGTAGTTCATCTTCAGCTTGTTGTGTGTGTTTCCGAAAGGCATGATGACGTCTGGGCTGCTGACCTGGAACCGATCGATTAGATTGATTGGTCTGATTATCAGACATGAATCACATCAAACTGGGACACAAAAGATTAACTAATTAATAACATTAATTAATTAATTAATTAATGAGATTGACTTATTACTGAAACAGCTTCTGGAGTCTGAACCACGTTCACAAACACAAACTGAGTCACTTAAAGACAGAAAACAGAGAATAGTTCTTATCCTCCATCACAAACACTGATGATCAATAGTTTAGATTAAATTACATCAAATGTTTATAAATGTAAAACTGTTAAAGCAACATTTTGATTAAAATGTCAATAATATTAATTTAGAGTCTTAAAGTATTAGTTAAATATTTGCTGCCATCACGTGTTCTTTAAAATCAAAGTTAAGTTCTATTTTATTTTAGTTTCCTTCCAATAATCGATTATTGAATTTCCATAAATAAAGCAGGAAAATATCAAATATAATTAATTATATTTAAACCATCTGTGAGTCCAAACTCTTATTAAACAGTGTTGAATGAAGTTTCATTGATGCATAAAAATAAAAGACAAATCTTCTAGTTCTGCTGAACATCTGATTTAAAATATATTTAATAATATTTATATTTGCAGAAATATGTTTATAATATATATTTGTGTGTGTACTCACAGAGGGTTATGTTTTAGATTTAATTAATATTTGATTTCTTCTGTTATTTATTTATTTATGTGACTAAATATAAAGTGATATGTTCTCAGTCTGTAGTCTGGATTCATTATTGATCTCCGATCATCCCGATAAATTCCTCTGCAGTCTGATCGTCGTGCTGCTGCAGAGACCCGGTCTGGCCCGGCTCGGCTCGGCTCGGCTCAGGAAGCCCTGAGGGGATCAGAGCGAGTCTAAACCGGGACACAGAGGCTGATTATGATCAGCGGGAGGCCGCCGGAGTGACGCAGCAGCAGGCCGGGTTTAACCCTTCACTGCGCCGCTGCTGCACCGCGACGCCCCCGGTCACCTTCAGCACGACGGACCGGGAGTCTCACGGCTGATTAACGGCTGATTAACGGCGGGAATTAATAATCAATCAGCAGGACGACAGAAACAGTGTGATGGAATAAAGAGGAAATATTCAAAGCAAACTGAATCCTTTGTTTGTTTGTTTGTTTGTTTACAGTGAGATGCTGCAGCGCGTTTAGAGGAGACGTGATGATGAGACAGAAACCTGAACCTGATTCAAACATGAAACCTTTCATTAATAATCAGGTGTAAATAATCAATAACCTGCTCGGACTGTGTCGCAGCGTCTCGGCCTCATCCTGCAGATTAACGATGCTTTTTTACGCCTGACTGGATTTAAGGTGGATTTATTTCTGGGCCTTTTGTTCAAAGCTGCAGAATTTCAGGCGTCCAGTCGGTGATTTAATGATAAATAAGATGCATTTTATTCATATAAATATATAGTTTAGCTTTAATGCATCAAATAGAAGATGAATATTGAGAAAAAAGACAGATTTTTATTTGTCCGCTGTGGCTGCGCAACACCTGCAGACAGGACGGACTGCAAGGTCGTTTGGATGCAGACAGACAGAGAGACGGTTAGAGAGACAGAGAGACGGTTAGAGAGACAGACAGACAGACAGACGGTTAGAGAGAGAGAGACACATACACACACACACATATATATATATATATATATATATATATACAGTCAGTCAGTCAGTCAGAAAGACAGACAGAGAGAGAGACAGACATTCACACAGATATTCGGACAGACAGGCAGGCAGACAGATGAACAGACAGGCAGACAGATGAACAGACAGACAGACAGGCTCTCTGCGGGTGTGCAGCCAGTAAACAGTAACCCGTCAGTAAGTCTCTTTGTTCTGGGAACCAGTAGCTCTCTGGTTGGTTTGACTGGTTTGTCTGATCACTGCAGAGCGCGCGCGCGTCTCTGCGCGTGCTGAACTGATGGAGGATGTATTGATGAGGTGATCGGCGGTGCTGTGATTGGTCAGGGTGAAAGGTGTTCCTACCTGTCAGTCGGGTCTGGGATGTGGTCTGAAGCGGGTCCGGTGCTGCTGCTGCTGCTGCGGATTAAAGCGGCTCTCAGCCTTTTATACCCGCCCCCCGCTCCTCATTGGCTCCTATTTACAGTCCATTCATTCCATTGGACAGAGAGGCGGCGGACGGTCACGTGACGTCTCTCTCTCCCTCTCTCTCTCTCTCTCTCTGCTGGTTCGGATCCTGCCGCAGTGCCGCCGAGCAAAACACTGAACACCTGCACCTGGTTCCTGACAGGACCTGCAGCCCCCCGGACCACCGAAGCCCTCACACAGCAGCAACAACAACAACAATACTAATACTAATAATAACTTGTGTTTGAAAAGCAACACAAAGAGTTTCATATTGAATCAAAGAACATTTGTAATAAAACAGATTTTGAGATAAAAACTCTTCAAACGTTAAAACTTTGTTTTAATATTAGAAGAATAAACAGGTTTACATCTTTAAGGCACGTTCGCTGCTGGTCAGGAGGTCAGGGGTCAGAGAGAGGTCATGGTCTGGAGCCATTCTCTACAGTCCAACCTGCATGACCCCTGACCCCTGACCCCTGACCTCTGACCCTGATGAGGAAACAGTCAGCTAAAAGGAAAGACGTCTCCTCTCTGCAGGATGAGCAGTTAGGCTGAGCGGAGTCTTAAAGATGAAAACGAGGCTTTTAGATCAAAATCAATGTGTCGTCCTGATCAATAGAACATATTAATAAGTGAAATAAAGACGCTGCAACCTCCAAACATCAGACAGATTATCCTCCGGCTGCTGATGTTCGTTTCATCTCAGCTGTTTGTGACATCAAATATTTAAAACTGTTCTGAACATCTGAGGCCTCCTGCTGCCCTGCAGAGACAGGACAATCAACAACAACAAACAAACAAACAAACAAACAAACAAACAAACATAATCTTAATATAAATAAAATCTGATGTGAAGCTTCAGTTTGTGTTTCAGCATCAATGAAACGACAAACTGACCTCAGTGACGGAGCGTTTTCTCCTGCAGCGCTAAATTATTCATCACCTGCAGAGGTGTGTGTGTGTGTGTGAGTGTGTGTGTGTGTGTGTGTGTGTGTGTGTGTGTGTGTGTGTGAGTGTGTGTGTCTGTGTGTGTGTGTGTGTGTGAGTGTGTGTGTGTGAGTGTGTGTGTGTGTGTGTGTGTGTGTGTGTGTGTGTGTGTGAGTGTGTGTGTGTGTGTGTGTGTGTGTGTGTGTGTGTGTGTGTGTGTGAGTGTGTGTGTGTGAGTGTGTGTGTGTGTGTGTGTGTGTGTGTGTGTGTGTGTGTGTGTGTGTGTGTGTGTGAGTGTGTGTGTGTGTGTGTGTGTGTGTGTGTGTGTGTGTTCTTTCTGCTCCTTCAGTCTCCCTCTCTGACTCTACAGCAGCTCTGTGAGGTCGAGCTAAGCTAAATGCTAACGTCAGCATGTTAACACGCTAACACGCTAACACGCTAACATCCATCTGACAGCTGTTGAGATGTTTCCTGCAGCTGTAGAGGAGGGGTTCAGGCTGCTGTGCTTCAGGTGTGGTCAGAGTTCAGGGAAACATCAGTGATTGGTTTAAAACAAACAGGAAGTGGAGGTTGGTCTGGAACCGTTTACTAACGTCCAGCAAACATGTAGATCACATGTGAACGACGTCACGGTAGAAATGTTGATATGATTCATATTTCACACTTTGAATCGTAGATTTGTTTCTGTCGTTCAGTGACAGCGTTTTATTTTGGCGAGCCGGCTGAACAGAAGTTTCAGCTCCATGAGAAGCTTTTATATCTTAAACAGGAAATAAACTCTGAAGGCGGTGATGGAGAGTAAGAACATTTATTCATGTTGTGATGTTAAAGCTGTGATGCTTTTCCTTATTTTCATATTTTCCTGCTGCTTCTGTCTCTGATGCAGATCGACCTTTAGCGCTCTGCTTATACGGACTTCACTTCTCACGGAGACGCTCGGCTCAGGACGCCGGCTGCTGCTCACGTTGTTAACTGGGATCTATTCCCTGTTAACTGGGATCTATTCCCTGTTAACTGGGATCTATTCCCCGTTAACTGGGATCTATTCCCCGTTAACTGGGATCTATTCCCCGTTAACTGGGATCTATTCCCCGTTAACTGGGATCTATACCCTGTTAACTGGGATCTATTCCCCGTTAACTGGGATCTATTCCCCGTTAACTGGGATCTATTCCCTGTTAACTGGGATCTATTCCCCGTTAACTGGGATCTATTCCCCGTTAACTGGGATCTATTCCCCGTTAACTGGGATCTATTCCCCGTTAACTGGGATCTATTCCCCGTTAACTGGGATCTATACTCTGTTAACTGGGATCTATTCCCCGTTAACTGGGATCTATTCTCTGCTAACTGGGATCTATTCCCTGTTAACTGGGATCTATTCTCTGTTAACTGGGATCTATTCCCTGTTAACTGGGATCTATTCTCTGTTAACTGGGATCTATTCCCCGTTAACTGGGATCTATTCTCTGTTAACTGGGATCTATTCCCCGTTAACTGGGATCTATTCCCCGTTAACTGGGATCTATTCTCTGTTAACTGGGATCTATTCCCCGTTAACTGGGATCTATTCCCTGTTAACTGGGATCTATTCCCTGTTAACTGGGATCTATTCCCTGTTAACAGGGATCTATTCTCCGTTAACTGGGATCTATTCCCCGTTAACTGAGATCTATTCCCCGTTAACTGGGATCTATTCCCCGTTAACTGAGATCTATTCCCCGTTAACTGGGATCTATTCTCTGTTAACTGGGATCTATTCCCCGTTAACTGGGATCTATTCTCTGCTAACTGGGATCTATTCCCTGTTAACTGGGATCTATTCTCTGTTAACTGGGATCTATTCCCCGTTAACTGGGATCTATTCTCTGTTAACTGGGATCTATTCCCCGTTAACTGGGATCTATTCTCTGTTAACTGGGATCTATTCTCTGTTAACTGGGATCTATTCCCCGTTAACTGGGATCTATTCCCTGTTAACTGGGATCTATTCCCTGTTAACTGGGATCTATTCCCTGTTAACAGGGATCTATTCTCCGTTAACTGGGATCTATTCCCCGTTAACTGGGATCTATTCCCTGTTAACTGGGATCTATTCCCTGTTAACTGGGATCTATTCCCTGTTAACAGGGATCTATTCTCCGTTAACTGGGATCTATTCCCCGTTAACTGAGATCTATTCCCCGTTAACTGGGATCTATTCCCCGTTAACTGAGATCTATTCCCCGTTAACTGGGATCTATTCCCCGTTAACTGAGATCTATTCTCTGTTAACTGGGATCTATTCTCTGTTAACTGGGATCTATTCCCTGTTAACTGAGATCTATTCTCCGTTAACTGGGATCTATTCTCTGTTAACTGGGATCTATTCTCTGTTAACTGGGATCTATTCCCCGTTAACTGGGATCTATTCTCCGTTAACTGGGATCTATTCTCTGTTAACTGGGATCTATTCCCCGTTAACTGGGATCTATTCTCCGTTAACTGGGATCTATTCCCTGTTAACTGGGATCTATTCCCCGTTAACTGGGATCTATTCTCTGTTAACTGGGATCTATTCCCCGTTAACTGGGATCTATTCCCCGTTAACTGGGATCTATTCTCTGCTAACTGGGATCTATTCTCTGTTAACTGAGATCTATTCTCTGTTAACTGGGATCTATTCTCTGTTAACTGAGATCTATTCTCTGTTAACTGAGATCTATTCTCTGTTAACTGAGATCTATTCTCTGTTAACTGAGATCTATTCTCTGTTAACTGGGATCTATTCCCCGTTAACTGGGATCTATTCCCCGTTAACTGGGATCTATTCCCTGTTAACTGGGATCTATTCCCCGTTAACTGGGATCTATTCCCCGTTAACTGGGATCTATTCTCTGCTAACTGGGATCTATTCCCTGTTAACTGGGATCTATTCCCCGTTAACTGAGATCTATTCTCTGTTAACTGGGATCTATTCTCTGTTAACTGGGATCTATTCCCTGTTAACTGGGATCTATACCCTGTTAACTGGGATCTATTCCCTGTTAACTGGGATCTATTCCCCGTTAACTGGGATCTATTCCCCGTTAACTGGGATCTATTCTCTGCTAACTGGGATCTATTCCCCGTTAACTGGGATCTATTCCCCGTTAACTGGGATCTATTCTCTGTTAACTGGGATCTATTCCCCGTTAACTGGGATCTATTCCCTGTTAACTGGGATCTATTCCCCGTTAACTGGGATCTATTCCCCGTTAACTGGGATCTATTCCCCGTTAACTGGGATCTATTCCCCGTTAACTGGGATCTATACCCTGTTAACTGGGATCTATTCCCCGTTAACTGGGATCTATTCCCCGTTAACTGGGATCTATTCCCTGTTAACTGGGATCTATTCCCCGTTAACTGGGATCTATTCCCCGTTAACTGGGATCTATTCCCCGTTAACTGAGATCTATTCCCCGTTAACTGGGATCTATTCTCTGTTAACTGGGATCTATTCCCCGTTAACTGGGATCTATTCTCTGCTAACTGGGATCTATTCCCTGTTAACTGGGATCTATTCTCTGTTAACTGGGATCTATTCCCTGTTAACTGGGATCTATTCTCTGTTAACTGGGATCTATTCCCCGTTAACTGGGATCTATTCTCTGTTAACTGGGATCTATTCCCCGTTAACTGGGATCTATTCTCTGTTAACTGGGATCTATTCTCTGTTAACTGGGATCTATTCCCCGTTAACTGGGATCTATTCCCTGTTAACTGGGATCTATTCCCTGTTAACTGGGATCTATTCCCTGTTAACAGGGATCTATTCTCCGTTAACTGGGATCTATTCCCCGTTAACTGAGATCTATTCCCCGTTAACTGGGATCTATTCCCCGTTAACTGAGATCTATTCTCTGTTAACTGGGATCTATTCTCTGTTAACTGGGATCTATTCCCTGTTAACTGGGATCTATTCTCCGTTAACTGGGATCTATTCTCTGTTAACTGGGATCTATTCTCTGTTAACTGGGATCTATTCCCCGTTAACTGGGATCTATTCTCCGTTAACTGGGATCTATTCTCTGTTAACTGGGATCTATTCCCCGTTAACTGGGATCTATTCTCCGTTAACTGGGATCTATTCCCTGTTAACTGGGATCTATTCCCCGTTAACTGGGATCTATTCTCTGTTAACTGGGATCTATTCCCTGTTAACTGGGATCTATTCCCCGTTAACTGGGATCTATTCCCCGTTAACTGAGATCTATTCCCCGTTAACTGAGATCTATTCTCCGTTAACTGGGATCTATTCTCCGTTAACTGGGATCTATTCCCCGTTAACTGGGATCTATTCTCCGTTAACTGGGATCTATTCTCCGTTAACTGGGATCTATTCCCCGTTAACTGGGATCTATTCCCCGTTAACTGGGATCTATTCCCCGTTAACTGAGATCTATTCCCCGTTAACTGGGATCTATTCTCTGTTAACTGAGATCTATTCCCCGTTAACTGGGATCTATTCCCCGTTAACTGGGATCTATTCCCCGTTAACTGGGATCTATTCCCCGTTAACTGAGATCTATTCCCTGTTAACTGGGATCTATTCCCCGTTAACTGGGATCTATTCTCTGTTAACTGGGATCTATTCCCTGTTAACTGGGATCTATTCCCCGTTAACTGGGATCTATTCCCCGTTAACTGGGATCTATTCTCTGCTAACTGGGATCTATTCTCTGTTAACTGAGATCTATTCTCTGTTAACTGGGATCTATTCTCTGTTAACTGAGATCTATTCTCTGTTAACTGAGATCTATTCTCTGTTAACTGGGATCTATTCTCTGTTAACTGAGATCTATTCTCTGTTAACTGAGATCTATTCTCTGTTAACTGGGATCTATTCCCCGTTAACTGGGATCTATTCTCTGTTAACTGGGATCTATTCCCTGTTAACTGGGATCTATTCCCCGTTAACTGGGATCTATTCCCCGTTAACTGGGATCTATTCTCTGCTAACTGGGATCTATTCCCTGTTAACTGGGATCTATTCCCCGTTAACTGAGATCTATTCTCTGTTAACTGGGATCTATTCTCTGTTAACTGGGATCTATTCCCTGTTAACTGGGATCTATACCCTGTTAACTGGGATCTATTCCCTGTTAACTGGGATCTATTCCCCGTTAACTGGGATCTATTCCCCGTTAACTGGGATCTATTCTCTGCTAACTGGGATCTATTCCCCGTTAACTGGGATCTATTCCCCGTTAACTGGGATCTATTCTCTGTTAACTGGGATCTATTCCCCGTTTACTGGGATCTATTCCCTGTTAACTGGGATCTATTCCCCGTTAACTGGGATCTATTCCCCGTTAACTGGGATCTATTCCCCGTTAACTGGGATCTATTCCCCGTTAACTGGGATCTATACCCTGTTAACTGGGATCTATTCCCCGTTAACTGGGATCTATTCCCCGTTAACTGGGATCTATTCCCTGTTAACTGGGATCTATTCCCCGTTAACTGGGATCTATTCCCCGTTAACTGGGATCTATTCCCCGTTAACTGAGATCTATTCCCCGTTAACTGGGATCTATTCTCTGTTAACTGGGATCTATTCCCCGTTAACTGGGATCTATTCTCTGCTAACTGGGATCTATTCCCTGTTAACTGGGATCTATTCTCTGTTAACTGGGATCTATTCCCTGTTAACTGGGATCTATTCTCTGTTAACTGGGATCTATTCCCCGTTAACTGAGATCTATTCTCTGTTAACTGGGATCTATTCTCTGTTAACTGGGATCTATTCCCTGTTAACTGAGATCTATTCTCCGTTAACTGGGATCTATTCTCTGTTAACTGGGATCTATTCTCTGTTAACTGGGATCTATTCCCCGTTAACTGGGATCTATTCTCCGTTAACTGGGATCTATTCTCTGTTAACTGGGATCTATTCCCCGTTAACTGGGATCTATTCTCCGTTAACTGGGATCTATTCCCTGTTAACTGGGATCTATTCCCCGTTAACTGGGATCTATTCTCTGTTAACTGGGATCTATTCCCCGTTAACTGGGATCTATTCCCCGTTAACTGGGATCTATTCTCTGCTAACTGGGATCTATTCTCTGTTAACTGAGATCTATTCTCTGTTAACTGGGATCTATTCTCTGTTAACTGAGATCTATTCTCTGTTAACTGAGATCTATTCTCTGTTAACTGAGATCTATTCTCTGTTAACTGAGATCTATTCTCTGTTAACTGGGATCTATTCCCCGTTAACTGGGATCTATTCCCCGTTAACTGGGATCTATTCCCTGTTAACTGGGATCTATTCCCCGTTAACTGGGATCTATTCCCCGTTAACTGGGATCTATTCTCTGCTAACTGGGATCTATTCCCTGTTAACTGGGATCTATTCCCCGTTAACTGAGATCTATTCTCTGTTAACTGGGATCTATTCTCTGTTAACTGGGATCTATTCCCTGTTAACTGGGATCTATACCCTGTTAACTGGGATCTATTCCCTGTTAACTGGGATCTATTCCCCGTTAACTGGGATCTATTCCCCGTTAACTGGGATCTATTCTCTGCTAACTGGGATCTATTCCCCGTTAACTGGGATCTATTCCCCGTTAACTGGGATCTATTCTCTGTTAACTGGGATCTATTCCCCGTTAACTGGGATCTATTCCCTGTTAACTGGGATCTATTCCCCGTTAACTGGGATCTATTCCCCGTTAACTGGGATCTATTCCCCGTTAACTGGGATCTATTCCCCGTTAACTGGGATCTATACCCTGTTAACTGGGATCTATTCCCCGTTAACTGGGATCTATTCCCCGTTAACTGGGATCTATTCCCTGTTAACTGGGATCTATTCCCCGTTAACTGGGATCTATTCCCCGTTAACTGGGATCTATTCCCCGTTAACTGAGATCTATTCCCCGTTAACTGGGATCTATTCTCTGTTAACTGGGATCTATTCCCCGTTAACTGGGATCTATTCTCTGCTAACTGGGATCTATTCCCTGTTAACTGGGATCTATTCTCTGTTAACTGGGATCTATTCCCTGTTAACTGGGATCTATTCTCTGTTAACTGGGATCTATTCCCCGTTAACTGGGATCTATTCTCTGTTAACTGGGATCTATTCCCCGTTAACTGGGATCTATTCTCTGTTAACTGGGATCTATTCTCTGTTAACTGGGATCTATTCCCCGTTAACTGGGATCTATTCCCTGTTAACTGGGATCTATTCCCTGTTAACTGGGATCTATTCCCTGTTAACAGGGATCTATTCTCCGTTAACTGGGATCTATTCCCCGTTAACTGAGATCTATTCCCCGTTAACTGGGATCTATTCCCCGTTAACTGAGATCTATTCTCTGTTAACTGGGATCTATTCTCTGTTAACTGGGATCTATTCCCTGTTAACTGGGATCTATTCTCCGTTAACTGGGATCTATTCTCTGTTAACTGGGATCTATTCTCTGTTAACTGGGATCTATTCCCCGTTAACTGGGATCTATTCTCCGTTAACTGGGATCTATTCTCTGTTAACTGGGATCTATTCCCCGTTAACTGGGATCTATTCTCCGTTAACTGGGATCTATTCCCTGTTAACTGGGATCTATTCCCCGTTAACTGGGATCTATTCTCTGTTAACTGGGATCTATTCCCTGTTAACTGGGATCTATTCCCCGTTAACTGGGATCTATTCCCCGTTAACTGAGATCTATTCCCCGTTAACTGAGATCTATTCTCCGTTAACTGGGATCTATTCTCCGTTAACTGGGATCTATTCCCCGTTAACTGGGATCTATTCTCCGTTAACTGGGATCTATTCTCCGTTAACTGGGATCTATTCCCCGTTAACTGGGATCTATTCCCCGTTAACTGGGATCTATTCCCCGTTAACTGAGATCTATTCCCCGTTAACTGGGATCTATTCTCTGTTAACTGAGATCTATTCCCCGTTAACTGGGATCTATTCCCCGTTAACTGGGATCTATTCCCCGTTAACTGGGATCTATTCCCCGTTAACTGAGATCTATTCCCTGTTAACTGGGATCTATTCCCCGTTAACTGGGATCTATTCTCTGTTAACTGGGATCTATTCCCTGTTAACTGGGATCTATTCCCCGTTAACTGGGATCTATTCCCCGTTAACTGGGATCTATTCTCTGCTAACTGGGATCTATTCTCTGTTAACTGAGATCTATTCTCTGTTAACTGGGATCTATTCTCTGTTAACTGAGATCTATTCTCTGTTAACTGAGATCTATTCTCTGTTAACTGGGATCTATTCTCAGTTAACTGAGATCTATTCTCTGTTAACTGAGATCTATTCTCTGTTAACTGGGATCTATTCCCCGTTAACTGGGATCTATTCTCTGTTAACTGGGATCTATTCCCTGTTAACTGGGATCTATTCCCCGTTAACTGGGATCTATTCCCCGTTAACTGGGATCTATTCTCTGCTAACTGGGATCTATTCCCTGTTAACTGGGATCTATTCCCCGTTAACTGAGATCTATTCTCTGTTAACTGGGATCTATTCTCTGTTAACTGGGATCTATTCCCTGTTAACTGGGATCTATACCCTGTTAACTGGGATCTATTCCCTGTTAACTGGGATCTATTCCCCGTTAACTGGGATCTATTCCCCGTTAACTGGGATCTATTCTCTGCTAACTGGGATCTATTCCCCGTTAACTGGGATCTATTCCCCGTTAACTGGGATCTATTCTCTGTTAACTGGGATCTATTCCCCGTTTACTGGGATCTATTCCCTGTTAACTGGGATCTATTCCCCGTTAACTGGGATCTATTCCCCGTTAACTGGGATCTATTCCCCGTTAACTGGGATCTATTCCCCGTTAACTGGGATCTATACCCTGTTAACTGGGATCTATTCCCCGTTAACTGGGATCTATTCCCCGTTAACTGGGATCTATTCCCTGTTAACTGGGATCTATTCCCCGTTAACTGGGATCTATTCCCCGTTAACTGGGATCTATTCCCCGTTAACTGAGATCTATTCCCCGTTAACTGGGATCTATTCTCTGTTAACTGGGATCTATTCCCCGTTAACTGGGATCTATTCTCTGCTAACTGGGATCTATTCCCTGTTAACTGGGATCTATTCTCTGTTAACTGGGATCTATTCCCTGTTAACTGGGATCTATTCTCTGTTAACTGGGATCTATTCCCCGTTAACTGGGATCTATTCTCTGTTAACTGGGATCTATTCCCCGTTAACTGGGATCTATTCTCTGTTAACTGGGATCTATTCTCTGTTAACTGGGATCTATTCCCCGTTAACTGGGATCTATTCCCTGTTAACTGGGATCTATTCCCTGTTAACTGGGATCTATTCCCTGTTAACAGGGATCTATTCTCCGTTAACTGGGATCTATTCCCCGTTAACTGAGATCTATTCCCCGTTAACTGGGATCTATTCCCCGTTAACTGAGATCTATTCTCTGTTAACTGGGATCTATTCTCTGTTAACTGGGATCTATTCCCTGTTAACTGAGATCTATTCTCCGTTAACTGGGATCTATTCTCTGTTAACTGGGATCTATTCTCTGTTAACTGGGATCTATTCCCCGTTAACTGGGATCTATTCTCCGTTAACTGGGATCTATTCTCTGTTAACTGGGATCTATTCCCCGTTAACTGGGATCTATTCTCCGTTAACTGGGATCTATTCCCTGTTAACTGGGATCTATTCCCCGTTAACTGGGATCTATTCTCTGTTAACTGGGATCTATTCCCCGTTAACTGGGATCTATTCCCCGTTAACTGGGATCTATTCCCCGTTAACTGAGATCTATTCCCCGTTAACTGAGATCTATTCTCCGTTAACTGGGATCTATTCCCCGTTAACTGGGATCTATTCTCCGTTAACTGGGATCTATTCCCCGTTAACTGGGATCTATTCCCCGTTAACTGGGATCTATTCCCCGTTAACTGAGATCTATTCCCCGTTAACTGGGATCTATTCTCTGTTAACTGGGATCTATTCCCCGTTAACTGGGATCTATTCCCCGTTAACTGGGATCTATTCCCCGTTAACTGGGATCTATTCCCCGTTAACTGAGATCTATTCTCTGTTAACTGGGATCTATTCCCTGTTAACTGGGATCTATTCCCCGTTAACTGGGATCTATTCTCTGTTAACTGGGATCTATTCCCCGTTAACTGGGATCTATTCCCCGTTAACTGGGATCTATTCCCCGTTAACTGGGATCTATTCTCTGCTAACTGGGATCTATTCTCTGTTAACTGAGATCTATTCTCTGTTAACTGGGATCTATTCTCTGTTAACTGAGATCTATTCTCTGTTAACTGAGATCTATTCTCTGCTAACTGGGATCTATTCTCTGTTAACTGAGATCTATTCTCTGTTAACTGGGATCTATTCTCTGTTAACTGAGATCTATTCTCTGTTAACTGAGATCTATTCTCTGTTAACTGGGATCTATTCCCCGTTAACTGGGATCTATTCTCCGTTAACTGGGATCTATTCCCTGTTAACTGGGATCTATTCCCCGTTAACTGGGATCTATTCCCCGTTAACTGGGATCTATTCTCTGCTAACTGGGATCTATTCCCTGTTAACTGGGATCTATTCCCCGTTAACTGAGATCTATTCTCTGTTAACTGGGATCTATTCTCTGTTAACTGGGATCTATTCCCTGTTAACTGGGATCTATACCCTGTTAACTGGGATCTATTCCCTGTTAACTGGGATCTATTCCCCGTTAACTGGGATCTATTCCCCGTTAACTGGGATCTATTCTCTGCTAACTGGGATCTATTCCCTGTTAACTGGGATCTATTCCCTGTTAACTGGGATCTATTCCCTGTTAACTGGGATCTATTCCCTGTTAACTGGGATCTATACTCTGTTAACTGGGATCTATTCCCTGTTAACTGGGATCTATACCCTGTTAACTGGGATCTATTCCCTGTTAACTGGGATCTATTCCCCGTTAACTGGGATCTATTCCCCGTTAACTGGGATCTATTCTCTGCTAACTGGGATCTATTCCCTGTTAACTGGGATCTATTCCCTGTTAACTGGGATCTATTCCCTGCTAACTGAGATCTATTCCCTGTTAACTGGGATCTATTCTCTGTTAACTGGGATCTATTCCCTGTTAACTGGGATCTATTCCCTGTTAACTGGGATCTATTCCCTGTTAACTGGGATCTATACTCTGTTAACTGGGATCTATTCCCTGTTAACTGGGATCTATTCCCTGTTAACTGGGATCTATACCCTGTTAACTGGGATCTATACTCTGTTAACTGGGATCTATTCCCTGTTAACTGGGATCTATACCCTGTTAACTGGGATCTATACTCTGTTAACTGGGATCTATTCCCTGTTAACTGGGATCTATACCCTGTTAACTGGGATCTATACTCTGTTAACTGGGATCTATTCCCTGTTAACTGGGATCTATTCCCTGCTAACTGGGATCTATTCTCTGTTAACTGGGATCTATTCCCTGTTAACTGGGATCTATTCCCTGTAAACTGGGATCTATTCCCTGTAAACTGGGATCTATTCTCTGCTAACTGGGATCTATTCCCTGTAAACTGGGATCTATTCTCTGCTAACTGGGATCTATTCCCTGTTAACTGGGATCTATTCCCCGTTAACTGAGATCTATTCTCTGTTAACTGGGATCTATTCTCTGTTAACTGGGATCTATTCCCTGTTAACTGGGATCTATACCCTGTTAACTGGGATCTATTCCCTGTTAACTGGGATCTATTCCCCGTTAACTGGGATCTATTCCCCGTTAACTGGGATCTATTCTCTGCTAACTGGGATCTATTCCCTGTTAACTGGGATCTATTCCCTGTTAACTGGGATCTATTCCCCGTTAACTGGGATCTATTCCCCGTTAACTGGGATCTATTCTCTGCTAACTGGGATATATTCCCTGTTAACTGGGATCTATTCCTTGTTAACTGGGATCTATACTCTGTTAACTGGGATCTATTCCCTGTTAACTGGGATCTATACCCTGTTAACTGGGATCTATTCCCTGTTAACTGGGATCTATTCCCCGTTAACTGGGATCTATTCCCTGTTAACTGGGATCTATACCCTGTTAACTGGGATCTATACTCTGTTAACTGGGATCTATTCCCTGTTAACTGGGATCTATTCCCTGCTAACTGGGATCTATACCCTGTTAACTGGGATCTATACTCTGTTAACTGGGATCTATTCCCTGTTAACTGGGATCTATTCCCTGCTAACTGGGATCTATTCTCTGTTAACTGGGATCTATTCCCTGTTAACTGGGATCTATTCCCTGTAAACTGGGATCTATTCCCTGTAAACTGGGATCTATTCTCTGCTAACTGGGATCTATTCCCTGTAAACTGGGATCTATTCTCTGCTAACTGGGATCTATTCCCTGTTAACTGGGATCTATTCCCCGTTAACTGAGATCTATTCTCTGTTAACTGGGATCTATTCTCTGTTAACTGGGATCTATTCCCTGTTAACTGGGATCTATACCCTGTTAACTGGGATCTATTCCCTGTTAACTGGGATCTATTCCCCGTTAACTGGGATCTATTCCCCGTTAACTGGGATCTATTCCCCGGTGGGGAAGGAGGAGGTGAAGGAGGAGGTGAAGGAGGAGGTGAGGGAGGAGGGAAGCAGATGGTGAGGGAGGAGGTGATGGAGGAGGTGAAGGAGGAGTTGAAGGAGGAGGTGAAGGAGGAGGTGAGGGAGGAGGTGAGGGAGGAGGGAAGCAGA
Source organism: Euthynnus affinis (assembly GCA_029490765.1). Classification (NCBI taxonomy): domain Eukaryota; kingdom Metazoa; phylum Chordata; class Actinopteri; order Scombriformes; family Scombridae; genus Euthynnus; species Euthynnus affinis. The sequence goes on from CM055853.1 coordinate 30,179,334, forward strand.
TGGTGAGGGAGGAGGTGATGGAGGAGGTGAAGGAGGAGGTGAAGGAGGAGGTGATGGAGGAGGTGAGGGAGGAGGTGAAGGAGGAGGTGAGGGAGGAGGTGAGGGAGGAGGTGAAGGAGGAGGTGAGGGAGGAGGTGATGGAGGAGGTGAAGGAGGAGGTGAGGGAGGAGGTGATGGAGGAGGTGAAGGAGGAGGTGAAGGAGGAGGTGAGGGAGGAGGTGAGGGAGGAGGTGAAGGAGGAGGTGAAGGAGGTGTAAATATGTATCCTTGCATCAGCTGACAGCAGTCACCCTACTGCTGCCGGCAGCCAATCACAGTGCTGCTCAGCCTCCTCCTCCTCCTATTGGCTGAGCAGCACACAGTCAGAAACAACATGTCTGGAAAATCAATCAATCGATCGATCGATCGATCAACCAATCAGCCTCCAGCTGTGGCTGTGGACTGTTTTGGGGTCGATGACATCACTCAGTGAGTGTGTGTGTGTGTGATCTGAATGTTAAATAAAGTTTTGTGTGTTTGAACAAAGCCAGCTGGCAGCGGCGTTCACGGTCTCCTCGGTCATTCGAGCGTCGGGCCTCTCGGCGCCGCTCTGCCAGGACGGTTACCAGGCAACCAGCGGCTGGCGGCCATGACTGCTTTGTGTGCGAGGAGACGGGAGGACAGAAGAAGAAGAGTTTCAGCTTCCTGTTTAGTTAATTTGATTAAATATAATTAAACTTTCTTATCAGAGATTCTGATTATTTACATTCATCAGTATTTCATAATCAATCAATCAATCAATCAATCACACAAAGTTAATATTCATTTTTTCCCTCTGAATTTATTTTCTGCTCTTTTTTATCAGATTTTTATTTCACTTTATTTTGTTGTTACATCTTTTTAATCTATTTTATGTTGGTTACATTTGATTCAATGTTTCACTGATCGAACGTTTTGTGCAAACAGACGATTGATCAGCCAGTAAATGATCAGTGAAGCTGCTGTAATCAGCGTCCACATGAGTCAAATCCAGTAGATATCTTTCAACGTTTCAGTCTTTTTAGTGGCAAAGTCCCTCTTTTTGTTTCTATACTTCCACCTGCAGCTCAACAGGGAAACACAAAGAGGAGAATTTGATGCTAAAAAGACTGTAAATGTGTCAGATATCCACTTGATATGACTAACTCAGACTGCTGAAGCTGAACAGAAGCTTCACACACACTTTAAATGTCTATCTGGACACACTGTGGATGAAGGAGATCTTTTAATATCCAGTATGAACAGGAGGAATGATTACAGCCAGGAAAACACCTGACTGCTGGTTTAACTGGGAGCACTGGGAACACTGGGAACACTGGGAGCACTGGGAGCACTGGGGACACTGGGAGCACTGGGAGCACTGGGAGCACTGGGGACAGATGAGATGTCGGTGTCGGTGCAGCTTGCTTTCTGTGCGTCGTGTGATTGTGTGACAGGTGAAGCAGCAGCTGCTGTCTGATGGACGGCAGATAATCCGGCAGATTATCGAGCTGCTGCTGCCAGAGGACACGACGTCCTGCAGGGACACCTGACCGCATCCTCCCGTCCTGTCAATCACATCTCCATGACAACCTGCAGCATCACGAGACCTCTGACCTCTGTGATGAAGTGTCAGCACCTCAATGTACAATCCCACAATGCACTGCTTCAGGGACCACAGAGCTGCTGAAACTGTGACTGTTCCTTTAAATGACTGATGTAGCTGTGTGTGTGTGTGTGTGTGTGTGTGTGTGTGTGTGTGTGTGTGTGTGTGTAAGGGATCAGCTTGTTCTGACTTACATAACAGTTAACAGTCAGTGCATGAGCTCTAATGCAGCACACACACACACACACACACACACACACACACACACACACACATTATTAGCAGTCTAATAAGTCACTACGTGTGTGTGTGTGTGTGTGTGTGTGTGTGTGTGTGTGTGCTCTGATTACAGCTTTAAGCCTCTTTGTGGCAGCAGCAGAGATTCATTAATTGAAGGTTGACGGTTTGATTCCCAGAAACGCGTAAACAACGTTGCAGCAACGTTAAAGTTTCCTCCAGAAACTCTTTAAAAAGTCATTAACGAGCTCAAACGATGGAAATACGACGTGATGAAGGTTACAGCCTCCTCTTCATCGCTCTGCACAGATCTGATGACATTTATGTGACATCATTCATGATGTCATCATTTATTCACTCAGTGTGTTTATTTTGTGAAACATTCAGAACAAACGTTTGCAGACGTGAGTATAAACAGGAAGTTGGCGGTTTAACATCATGTGACTGCACAGCAGCAGTACTGCAGTACTCCCTGCAGTACTCAGAGTATCTGTGCGCTCTGACATCACGCGCTCTGATTGGCTGAGTCGCTCACACTCTCTCGGTTATGTAACAGTCTGTCACAGACTCCAGGTGCATTGTGGGACATGAAGAGGTGACCGCGGTCGTTTAGGAACGAATGCAAATCTGAGCCCGTTTAATCCCCGTCGCCAAGGCAACCAACGAGCTCTCTCTCTCTCTCTCTCTCTCTCACACACACACACACTCACACACACACAGTTTATTGATTCACTGTGAAAAAGACTGGATCTGTGATGTCATCTGCGGAGAAGAAATCTGATTGGCTGTTGAGGAAAGAAACTGTTACATAACAGGAGACGAAGGAAGGAAGGAAGGAAGGAAGGAAGGAAGGAAGGAAGGAAAAATAACTGAAGAGACAAAAAGTGAGAGAGGAAAGAAGGACGAGATGAAGAGATGAATAAGTAATAAAGTGAGGCAGGAAGTGAAAGAGGAGGGATGGAGGGAATGTCAGAAAAAAGGCAGAAAGAAAGAAAAGGTCAGAGGAAGGAAGGATGAAGAACGGAAAAGTGGGAAGAAAGTGAAGGAAACAAGGGAAGGAAGGATGAAGGAGAAAAGGACAAAGAAACAAAAAGAGGAAGGAAATGAAGGGCAGGAAGAAAGGAAGGAAGACTGGAAGGAGAGAAGGTGAAAGAAGGAGTCAGGATGATTTATGGAGGGAAGTGAAGGACAAAAAGGAGGAGGAGGAGGAGGAGGAGGAGGAGGAGGAGGAGGGAGCTGATGGAGGACAAGGAACAAAGGAATAAAGGGGAGTGAAAGGAGGAAACAAAGAGGGGGGAGGGGTGGAGGGGGACGGGTGGGGGGTCAGCAGCAGAATAATCTGGGGCACTGAGGACCACGTGGTCATCACCATGACAACCAGCTCCCTCTGTGATTGGCTGCCGGATGAGCTGCAGTACCGCAGACGACCAGCAGGAGGAGACAAAGAGTTTCTAACAAACCTGAAGAAGAAGAAGAACTCAGATTCTTCACTGCAGTAAAAGTCCATCAGTGTTAGAGCAGCATGTTACTGTTGTAGCTGCTGGAGGTGGAGCTAGTTTACACTACTTTATATACAGTTAGCTAGTTTAGTCCACTGGTTCCCAACCTAGGGGTCGGGGCCCTCCAAAGGGCCAGCAGATAAATCTGAGGGGTCGTGAGATGATTAATGGGAGAGTACTGTAGATGCATATAAAAATATTTATATATATATCTACAGGAATGTGCAGAAGTTTTAGGTAGTAAAAGTAAAATCTTTCATAATTAATAGTTTTTATTTATCAGTTAAAATCAGATGATTGTTGTTTATTCACATTAAAGATGAAAACATCAGAGAAGAGACGAAAATTCCTGGAAATCCAGAATAACCTTCATCTAAATCCAGCCAGCTGTCATGTGACCAGAGTCCTGTCCTGTAGGTCACATGATCACACCTGAGCAGGTGCCACTCACTGAAGAAGGCTGTGGGATACGGCTGAAAGCTCTGGGAATAAGTAAGATAAGATAGAGGAGCTTTGTTGATCTCTGGGGGAGTTCAGGCGTCACAGCAGAATAGAAAACAGAATAAGGAAATAATAAAATAAATAAATAAGAGTAACTTACCTTAGTGTGAAAGTACATGAGAAGAGTGAGTAAGTGACCCTTGAGTTTATAATATTTAATGACAGAAATGATGATAATAACAGTTTCAGCACCACAGACAGAGCTTTGTCTCTCTGCTGGTGTCTGTCGCCCTCTGCTGGACAAACTCAGGAACAACAAGAGTCTCCTTCCACACAGAGGCAGCAACACAATATCTGTCCAAAACACATCATATATACAATATAAAATATATATACACATAAACAACAACAACAACAACAATAACAATAATAATAAGGAAGCAAACACATGTCAGATATCCTGAATCAGAATATTTTATCACCTTTCTTTCCTTCCTGAGCTGAACTGAACGTCAGCTGCACCTGCAGGTCATTACAGGTCATTAACTTCCTGTTTCCTGTTATCACCTGGATCCTCAGACGCAGCAGGCAGGTGAGTGTCAGCTGATCTGATCCACCAGCTAAATAAAACACTTTCAGACTCCAGAACTGTGATAAACATCGATCAGTGCGCACGGCAGCGAAGATCAACAAGAAGCAACTCTTCTTCTTTCTCTGTTTTATCATCATATTCACATCAGACGTACCTGGAGGTGTTTCTCCCTCTGCTTCCAGTCTGTGTGCTAAGCTAGGCTAACAGTTTCCCTCTGCTTCCAGTCTGTGTGCTAAGCTAGGCTAACAGTTTCCCTCTGCTTCCAGTCTTTGTGCTAAGCTAGGCTAACAGTTTCCCTCTGCTTCCAGTCTGTGTGCTAAGCTAGGCTAACAGTCTCCCTCTGCTTCCAGTCTTTGTGCTAAGCTAGGCTAACAGTTTCCCTCTGCTTCCAGTCTGTGTGCTAAGCTAGGCTAACAGTTTCCCTCTGCTTCCAGTCTGTGTGCTAAGCTAGGCTAACAGTTTCCCTCTGCTTCCAGTCTTTGTGCTAAGCTAGGCTAACAGTTTCCCTCTGCTTCCAGTCTGTGTGCTAAGCTAGGCTAACAGTTTCCCTCTGCTTCCAGTCTTTGTGCTAAGCTAGGCTAACAGTTTCCCTCTGCTTCCAGTCTTTGTGCTAAGCTAGGCTAACAGTTTCCCTCTGCTTCCAGTCTTTGTGCTAAGCTAGGCTAACAGTTTCCCTCTGCTTCCAGTCTGTGTGCTAAGCTAGGCTAACAGTCTCCCTCTGCTTCCAGTCTTTGTGCTAAGCTAGGCTAACAGTTTCCCTCTGCTTCCAGTCTGTGTGCTAAGCTAGGCTAACAGTTTCCCTCTGCTTCCAGTCTGTGTGCTAAGCTAGGCTAACAGTTTCCCTCTGCTTCCAGTCTGTGTGCTAAGCTAGGCTAACAGTTTCCCTCTGCTTCCAGTCTGTGTGCTAAGCTAGGCTAACAGTTTCCCTCTGCTGGACCTTCTGTTTAAACTAAGAGCTGCACATCCTGAACAAACATCATAAACCTCGATACAAAACATTTCAGAAGTGAAGAGCAGAGGAAGAAAATGGATGAAGGCATCAGGTTTCTACAGATGCAGACTGACGGTTTCAGCTGTGAGCAGGCGACAGATTCTCTAACGGCTGGTAAAGTTTAATCAGAAGTTTCATTTATCTCTGCCTGCTTACAGCAGGAAGTTAGAAAACATATATAAGCTGCTGCTTTTTATTCTAGTTCAGGAACAAGAAGTGAGTCTCAGTGTGGAGTCTGAAATGTCCTGAAATGGCCACCGTACAGAGGATAAAGCTGTTTGTCCTGCTGCTGGAAAGGATCATAGAGGAGAAGCGTTTCTGAGTTTTCTGGTGTGTGATGAACGTCTCAGCCTTCACAGCCAATCACAGCTCAGTCTGCCTGGAGGGGTTTAATTCATCCACCAGGACGTCCCGCAGCTCAACTGTCAATATGAGATCAATTACAATTAACACTTTAAACTGTTAGTTAATCATTTCTGCATAATGATAGCGGGAAGAAAAACAGCTGATCACTGTGATTATTGATCCACAGCAGCATCTGTCACACAAAGAGACAAATTAAATCTGTTAATTACTGAAAGAACAGAACTGATGTCATAAAAATGTTGAAATGAAATATTTAGTTTGTGGATGATTTTCTGCTTAATGAGACATGAAATGGGGAAGAAAAGAAGTTATAAGAATGTTTTTATGACTGGTTCATGGTGCAGTTGTCTTTATTTCATTCCTGATCTGCTGTAAGCTTTCAGTATTTACTGGTGACATCACCAGTAAGCACCAGTGCTCCCAGTACCTGATGACACCATGGTGAAACCAGAAATCCCGTTCAGGACAAACTCCTTTATTTCAAACTTTGTATAAACATGAAGCAGCGAACAGAAACGTGGTGTGTTTCATTCTTTAAGCACTCAGGCTGCGTTAGAATCTGAACTTTAAATATTGTCCTGTAGCCTTCAAGCAGAAAGCAAAGCAGCCCAATAAACATCATTTCTAATCAGAGGAACCGTTTGAAATGTGACAACAAACACAACTGTGTGATTCTGTGCTCTCATTCTGGTTTCTGTCAGTACGACTGAAGTGCTATGTTATGTATGTTATGTTATTTATGTTATGTTATTTTTGTTATGTTATGTTATGTTTCTTATTTATGTTATGTTATTTGTCATGTATGTTATGTCATGTATGTTATGTTATGTTGTGTTATGTCATGTATGTTATGTTGTTATGTTATTTATGTCATATTATGGTATTTCATGTCTTTGTCTTTGGAACACCCAGAATTTACAAATCTGAACTCATAATTTGAAAGTTTTCTTGCTTAAACTAACTTCTGATTGAGTGTTTTACTAAAGTTTGCTATGACAGTTTCATATATTAAATAAATAAATGCATTCATAAGTAAATATTACTAAATAGTTATACTAGTTTGCATATTTATATATTGTAATATTTTTTAATTGTTCGACAGGCCATTTCGGTAGAGGCATTAAATATATAGAAATCGAATAGAAAGAATTTAGTTCTACTTCTGTACGGCACTTTGTCGTCAGGACGTTTTCTGGCATCATTAAGGTCTTTAGTAACACTTCAGTCCAAAACGGATAATGATCTGTAATCAATGTGTGATATGAAGAGAGGATCAAAATGTTCTTACACATGGGTCAGAGTTTCCATAAAACTGATGTTTTGTTTATGTAAAATAAACATATCTTCTGTTAAAACTGGTGTGGCGTCCCCTCCAGCCCGAGCAGAGTTGGGCACTAATGAAAGACGATGGTCTTTATTCGTCATGTTTATTGTCGTGGCCCTGCAGGCCTCAGCCTGACTGGGATTCTCTTCATGGTGCGTGTCAACATGCTCCTGTAATGTTCTAAGAAATGGAAAATGGAAATTATTGTCACAGGTGTTTGGACCCCACTGGTATAAATCCATTTACTAAATAGCACCCATTAAACCCCAAATGAACAGTTAAATACAAGAAGGTTCATGACAGCCAGAAGTGCTTCTGTCACGTTTTGTCTGAGTAATGCACTCTTGAGAATTAAAAGGTTGTGCTCAGGCACGTCTTGTTTAAACTGTCATTAGAAAGTTGTGCTGTCCACTAAAAATGGTGGAGTTCCATCTGAAGGCAAATCATTGCTGGTCCATCAGACCTGCAGCAGCTGGACTTTACATCTGGATCTTAAGCCCAGGTGTTCCAGCTGGTCCTGGAGTTGCACTGGTCCATGACTCCTCAGGCCAGATGTTAGCTGGTCTCTGGGACCTGGACCTGCTGCGACGGCACTTCCTGTTCAGAAACCGCGGTCGGGATGTTGATGTTTGGATCATCGTCGCCCTGATAACATTTCCCCAGATTCTTGATGATGTTAAAGTTGGACCGGGCCGTTTCTGCCAGGCTGTTCTCCAGAATCCAGCCGTCCGACTCTGAGTCCGGATCTCCCAGCCGCAGAACGTTCTCCATGGCCGTCTGCAGGTACCGGACCCCCGTCAGAACCAGCAGCTGGTGGGACGACAAAAACATAGTATGTAATGTATGAAATGCAAGAAGCACAAAGATTTGTTCTTAAGATGGACGTACGAGCGATTGAAGAACGTTTGTGAACGTCTGAACATCATCTGAGCCGCAGCAGAGAAACACTCACATCACCTACAGCTATAAAGTCCTGAACTGAACTCAGAGTGTAAATATGATACCGAAACAACTGATTAAATAACTAAAACAAACAGCTGCCAGATGTTTGTGTCATCTCTGACTGCTGTTTTACCTCGAACAGCCAGATGAGGAGCACGGTGAGGCCGATGGACTGCATGATGCCGGTGTAGTGGTCCAGCAGCGCCTGGCGGCAGCCCCTCCTCCACAGGTTCAGCTGCTGGCTCTGCCGGTCGTAGTTGAAGTGGGCGGAGCTGTTGCTGATCTGCTGCTGGATGCAGGGTCGCGGCGAGAAGGTGCTGCAGCAGCTGAAGGGAACGCCGTCCATCAAGTACTTCCCCTCCACGTTACTCCTCAGACGACTGCAGGGAGGAGCAGAGCGGCTGTTACTACGACTGCTGAAAGCACAACTACTACACACTGCGTCTGACGGTGGATCGTAGCGTCTGACGGTGGATCGTAGCGTCTGATACGGTGGATCGTAGCGTCTGACGGTGGATCGTAGCGTCTGATACGGTGGATCGTAGCGTCTGATACGGTGGATCGTAGCGTCTGATACGGTGGATCGTAGCGTCTGATACGGTGGATCGTAGCGTCTGGCGGTGGATCGTAGCGTCTGGCGGTGGATCGTAGCGTCTGGCGGTGGATCGTAGCGTCTGACGGTGGATCGTAGCGTCTGACGGTGGATCGTAGCGTCTGATACGGTGGATCGTAGCGTCTGATACGGTGGATCGTAGCGTCTGATACGGTGGATCGTAGCGTCTGACGGTGGATCGTAGCGTCTGATACGGTGGATCGTAGCGTCTGATACGGTGGATCGTAGCGTCTGATACGGTGGATCGTAGCGTCTGATACGGTGGATCGTAGCGTCTGACGGTGGATCGTAGCGTCTGACGTGGATCGTAGCGTCTGATACGGTGGATCGTAGCGTCTGATACGGTGGATCGTAGCGTCTGATACGGTGGATCGTAGCGTCTGACGGTGGATCGTAGCGTCTGACGGTGGATCGTAGCGTCTGACGGTGGATCGTAGCGTCTGATACGGTGGATCGTAGCGTCTGATACGGTGGATCGTAGCGTCTGACGGTGGATCGTAGCGTCTGATACGGTGGATCGTAGCGTCTGATACGGTGGATCGTAGCGTCTGATACGGTGGATCGTAGCGTCTGACGGTGGATCGTAGCGTCTGATACGGTGGATCGTAGCGTCTGATACGGTGGATCGTAGCGTCTGACGGTGGATCGTAGCGTCTGACGGTGGATCGTAGCGTCTGATACGGTGGATCGTAGCGTCTGATACGGTGGATCGTAGCGTCTGACGGTGGATCGTAGCGTCTGACGGTGGATCGTAGCGTCTGATACGGTGGATCGTAGCGTCTGATACGGTGGATCGTAGCGTCTGATACGGTGGATCGTAGCGTCTGATACGGTGGATCGTAGCGTCTGACGGTGGATCGTAGCGTCTGATACGGTGGATCGTAGCGTCTGATACGGTGGATCGTAGCGTCTGACAGTGGATCGTAGCGTCTGACGGTGGATCGTAGCGTCTGATACGGTGGATCGTAGCGTCTGACGGTGGATCGTAGCGTCTGATACGGTGGATCGTAGCGTCTGATACGGTGGATCGTAGCGTCTGGCGGTGGATCGTAGCGTCTGGCGGTGGATCGTAGCGTCTGATACGGTGGATCGTAGCGTCTGATACGGTGGATCGTAGCGTCTGATACGGTGGATCGTAGCGTCTGATACGGTGGATCGTAGCGTCTGACGGTGGATCGTAGCGTCTGATACGGTGGATCGTAGCGTCTGACGGTGGATCGTAGCGTCTGACGGTGGATCGTAGCGTCTGACGGTGGATCGTAGCGTCTGACGGTGGATCGTAGCGTCTGATACGGTGGATCGTAGCGTCTGATACGGTGGATCGTAGCGTCTGATACGGTGGATCGTAGCGTCTGATACGGTGGATCGTAGCGTCTGATACGGTGGATCGTAGCGTCTGATACGGTGGATCGTAGCGTCTGACGGTGGATCGTAGCGTCTGACGGTGGATCGTAGCGTCTGACGGTGGATCGTAGCGTCTGATACGGTGGATCGTAGCGTCTGATACGGTGGATCGTAGCGTCTGATACGGTGGATCGTAGCGTCTGATACGGTGGATCGTAGCGTCTGACGGTGGATCGTAGCGTCTGGCGGTGGATCGTAGCGTCTGATACGGTGGATCGTAGCGTCTGATACGGTGGATCGTAGCGTCTGATACGGTGGATCGTAGCGTCTGATACGGTGGATCGTAGCGTCTGACGGTGGATCGTAGCGTCTGACGGTGGATCGTAGCGTCTGATACGGTGGATCGTAGCGTCTGACGGTGGATCGTAGCGTCTGGCGGTGGATCGTAGCGTCTGATACGGTGGATCGTAGCGTCTGATACGGTGGATCGTAGCGTCTGATACGGTGGATCGTAGCGTCTGATACGGTGGATCGTAGCGTCTGATACGGTGGATCGTAGCGTCTGATACGGTGGATCGTAGCGTCTGGCGGTGGATCGTAGCGTCTGATACGGTGGATCGTAGCGTCTGACGGTGGATCGTAGCGTCTGATACGGTGGATCGTAGCGTCTGACGGTGGATCGTAGCGTCTGATACGGTGGATCGTAGCGTCTGATACGGTGGATCGTAGCGTCTGACGGTGGATCGTAGCGTCTGACGGTGGATCGTAGCGTCTGATACGGTGGATCGTAGCGTCTGATACGGTGGATCGTAGCGTCTGATACGGTGGATCGTAGCGTCTGACGGTGGATCGTAGCGTCTGACGGTGGATCGTAGCGTCTGACGGTGGATCGTAGCGTCTGACGGTGGATCGTAGCGTCTGATACGGTGGATCGTAGCGTCTGATACGGTGGATCGTAGCGTCTGACGGTGGATCGTAGCGTCTGATACGGTGGATCGTAGCGTCTGATACGGTGGATCGTAGCGTCTGACGGTGGATCGTAGCGTCTGATACGGTGGATCGTAGCGTCTGATACGGTGGATCGTAGCGTCTGATACGGTGGATCGTAGCGTCTGACGGTGGATCGTAGCGTCTGACGGTGGATCGTAGCGTCTGACGGTGGATCGTAGCGTCTGATACGGTGGATCGTAGCGTCTGACGGTGGATCGTAGCGTCTGATACGGTGGATCGTAGCGTCTGACGGTGGATCGTAGCGTCTGACGGTGGATCGTAGCGTCTGACGGTGGATCGTAGCGTCTGACGGTGGATCGTAGCGTCTGACGGTGGATCGTAGCGTCTGACGGTGGATCGTAGCGTCTGATACGGTGGATCGTAGCGTCTGACGGTGGATCGTAGCGTCTGACGGTGGATCGTAGCGTCTGATACGGTGGATCGTAGCGTCTGATACGGTGGATCGTAGCGTCTGACGGTGGATCGTAGCGTCTGATACGGTGGATCGTAGCGTCTGATACGGTGGATCGTAGCGTCTGACGGTGGATCGTAGCGTCTGATACGGTGGATCGTAGCGTCTGATACGGTGGATCGTAGCGTCTGACGGTGGATCGTAGCGTCTGATACGGTGGATCGTAGCGTCTGATACGGTGGATCGTAGCGTCTGATACGGTGGATCGTAGCGTCTGACGGTGGATCGTAGCGTCTGATACGGTGGATCGCAGCGTCTGATACGGTGGATCGTAGCGTCTGACGGTGGATCGTAGCGTCTGATACGGTGGATCGTAGCGTCTGACGGTGGATCGTAGCGTCTGATACGGTGGATCGTAGCGTCTGACGGTGGATCGTAGCGTCTGATACGGTGGATCGTAGCGTCTGATACGGTGGATCGTAGCGTCTGACGGTGGATCGTAGCGTCTGATACGGTGGATCGTAGCGTCTGATACGGTGGATCGCAGCGTCTGATACGGTGGATCGTAGCGTCTGATACGGTGGATCGCAGCGTCTGATACGGTGGATCGTAGCGTCTGACGGTGGATCGTAGCGTCTGATACGGTGGATCGTAGCGTCTGACGGTGGATCGTAGCGTCTGACGGTGGATCGTAGCGTCTGACGGTGGATCGTAGCGTCTGATACGGTGGATCGTAGCGTCTGATACGGTGGATCGTAGCGTCTGATACGGTGGATCGTAGCGTCTGACGGTGGATCGTAGCGTCTGATACGGTGGATCGTAGCGTCTGATACGGTGGATCGTAGCGTCTGATACGGTGGATCGTAGCGTCTGACGGTGGATCGTAGCGTCTGACGGTGGATCGTAGCGTCTGATACGGTGGATCGTAGCGTCTGATACGGTGGATCGTAGCGTCTGACGGTGGATCGTAGCGTCTGATACGGTGGATCGTAGCGTCTGATACGGTGGATCGTAGCGTCTGACGGTGGATCGTAGCGTCTGACGATGGATCGTAGCGTCTGATACGGTGGATCGTAGCGTCTGATACGGTGGATCGTAGCGTCTGATACGGTGGATCGTAGCGTCTGACGGTGGATCGTAGCGTCTGACGGTGGATCGTAGCGTCTGATACGGTGGATCGTAGCGTCTGACGGTGGATCGTAGCGTCTGGCGGTGGATCGTAGCGTCTGACGGTGGATCGTAGCGTCTGATACGGTGGATCGTAGCGTCTGATACGGTGGATCGTAGCGTCTGATACGGTGGATCGTAGCGTCTGATACGGTGGATCGTAGCGTCTGATACGGTGGATCGCAGCGTCTGGCGGTGGATCGTAGCGTCTGATACGGTGGATCGTAGCGTCTGGCGGTGGATCGTAGCGTCTGATACGGTGGATCGTAGCGTCTGACGGTGGATCGTAGCGTCTGATACGGTGGATCGTAGCGTCTGACGGTGGATCGTAGCGTCTGATACGGTGGATCGTAGCGTCTGATACGGTGGATCGTAGCGTCTGACGGTGGATCGTAGCGTCTGATACGGTGGATCGTAGCGTCTGACGGTGGATCGTAGCGTCTGGCGGTGGATCGTAGCGTCTGATACGGTGGATCGTAGCGTCTGATACGGTGGATCGTAGCGTCTGATACGGTGGATCGTAGCGTCTGATACGGTGGATCGTAGCGTCTGACGGTGGATCGTAGCGTCTGATACGGTGGATCGTAGCGTCTGATACGGTGGATCGTAGCGTCTGACGGTGGATCGTAGCGTCTGATACGGTGGATCGTAGCGTCTGATACGGTGGATCGTAGCGTCTGGCGGTGGATCGTAGCGTCTGACGGTGGATCGTAGCGTCTGATACGGTGGATCGTAGCGTCTGATACGGTGGATCGTAGCGTCTGATACGGTGGATCGTAGCGTCTGATACGGTGGATCGTAGCGTCTGATACGGTGGATCGTAGCGTCTGATACGGTGGATCGTAGCGTCTGACGGTGGATCGTAGCGTCTGGCGGTGGATCGTAGCGTCTGACGGTGGATCGTAGCGTCTGATACGGTGGATCGTAGCGTCTGATACGGTGGATCGTAGCGTCTGACGGTGGATCGTAGCGTCTGATACGGTGGATCGTAGCGTCTGACGGTGGATCGTAGCGTCTGACGGTGGATCGTAGCGTCTGACGGTGGATCGCAGCGTCTGATACGGTGGATCGTAGCGTCTGACGGTGGATCGTAGCGTCTGATACGGTGGATCGTAGCGTCTGATACGGTGGATCGTAGCGTCTGATACGGTGGATCGTAGCGTCTGATACGGTGGATCGTAGCGTCTGATACGGTGGATCGTAGCGTCTGATACGGTGGATCGTAGCGTCTGACGGTGGATCGTAGCGTCTGACGGTGGATCGCAGCGTCTGATACGGTGGATCGTAGCGTCTGACGGTGGATCGTAGCGTCTGACGGTGGATCGTAGCGTCTGACGGTGGATCGTAGCGTCTGATACGGTGGATCGCAGCGTCTGATACGGTGGATCGTAGCGTCTGACGGTGGATCGTAGCGTCTGACGGTGGATCGTAGCGTCTGATACGGTGGATCGTAGCGTCTGATACGGTGGATCGTAGCGTCTGATACGGTGGATCGTAGCGTCTGATACGGTGGATCGTAGCGTCTGACGGTGGATCGTAGCGTCTGACGGTGGATCGTAGCGTCTGATACGGTGGATCGTAGCGTCTGATACGGTGGATCGTAGCGTCTGACGGTGGATCGTAGCGTCTGATACGGTGGATCGTAGCGTCTGATACGGTGGATCGTAGCGTCTGACGGTGGATCGTAGCGTCTGATACGGTGGATCGTAGCGTCTGATACGGTGGATCGTAGCGTCTGATACGGTGGATCGTAGCGTCTGACGGTGGATCGTAGCGTCTGATACGGTGGATCGTAGCGTCTGACGGTGGATCGCAGCGTCTGATACGGTGGATCGTAGCGTCTGACGGTGGATCGTAGCGTCTGACGGTGGATCGTAGCGTCTGACGGTGGATCGCAGCGTCTGATACGGTGGATCGTAGCGTCTGACGGTGGATCGTAGCGTCTGATACGGTGGATCGTAGCGTCTGATACGGTGGATCGTAGCGTCTGATACGGTGGATCGTAGCGTCTGATACGGTGGATCGTAGCGTCTGGCGGTGGATCGTAGCGTCTGACGGTGGATCGTAGCGTCTGATACGGTGGATCGTAGCGTCTGATACGGTGGATCGTAGCGTCTGATACGGTGGATCGTAGCGTCTGATACGGTGGATCGTAGCGTCTGATACGGTGGATCGTAGCGTCTGATACGGTGGATCGTAGCGTCTGACGGTGGATCGTAGCGTCTGATACGGTGGATCGTAGCGTCTGATACGGTGGATCGTAGCGTCTGATACGGTGGATCGTAGCGTCTGATACGGTGGATCGTAGCGTCTGATACGGTGGATCGTAGCGTCTGACGGTGGATCGTAGCGTCTGATACGGTGGATCGTAGCGTCTGACGGTGGATCGCAGCGTCTGATACGGTGGATCGTAGCGTCTGACGGTGGATCGTAGCGTCTGACGGTGGATCGCAGCGTCTGATACGGTGGATCGTAGCGTCTGACGGTGGATCGTAGCGTCTGACGGTGGATCGTAGCGTCTGATACGGTGGATCGTAGCGTCTGATACGGTGGATCGTAGCGTCTGATACGGTGGATCGTAGCGTCTGATACGGTGGATCGTAGCGTCTGATACGGTGGATCGTAGCGTCTGACGGTGGATCGTAGCGTCTGATACGGTGGATCGTAGCGTCTGACGGTGGATCGTAGCGTCTGACGGTGGATCGTAGCGTCTGATACGGTGGATCGTAGCGTCTGATACGGTGGATCGTAGCGTCTGACGGTGGATCGTAGCGTCTGACGGTGGATCGTAGCGTCTGGCGGTGGATCGTAGCGTCTGATACGGTGGATCGTAGCGTCTGGCGGTGGATCGTAGCGTCTGACGGTGGATCGTAGCGTCTGATACGGTGGATCGTAGCGTCTGGCGGTGGATCGTAGCGTCTGACGGTGGATCGTAGCGTCTGATACGGTGGATCGTAGCGTCTGATACGGTGGATCGTAGCGTCTGACGGTGGATCGTAGCGTCTGACGGTGGATCGTAGCGTCTGATACGGTGGATCGTAGCGTCTGATACGGTGGATCGTAGCGTCTGATACGGTGGATCGTAGCGTCTGGCGGTGGATCGTAGCGTCTGACGGTGGATCGTAGCGTCTGATACGGTGGATCGTAGCGTCTGATACGGTGGATCGTAGCGTCTGATACGGTGGATCGTAGCGTCTGATACGGTGGATCGTAGCGTCTGATACGGTGGATCGTAGCGTCTGGCGGTGGATCGTAGCGTCTGACGGTGGATCGTAGCGTCTGACGGTGGATCGTAGCGTCTGATACGGTGGATCGTAGCGTCTGGCGGTGGATCGTAGCGTCTGACGGTGGATCGTAGCGTCTGATACGGTGGATCGTAGCGTCTGATACGGTGGATCGTAGCGTCTGATACGGTGGATCGTAGCGTCTGACGGTGGATCGTAGCGTCTGATACGGTGGATCGTAGCGTCTGATACGGTGGATCGTAGCGTCTGACGGTGGATCGTAGCGTCTGATACGGTGGATCGTAGCGTCTGATACGGTGGATCGTAGCGTCTGATACGGTGGATCGTAGCGTCTGACGGTGGATCGTAGCGTCTGATACGGTGGATCGTAGCGTCTGATACGGTGGATCGTAGCGTCTGACGGTGGATCGTAGCGTCTGACGGTGGATCGTAGCGTCTGGCGGTGGATCGTAGCGTCTGATACGGTGGATCGTAGCGTCTGATACGGTGGATCGTAGCGTCTGATACGGTGGATCGTAGCGTCTGATACGGTGGATCGTAGCGTCTGATACGGTGGATCGTAGCGTCTGATACGGTGGATCGTAGCGTCTGACGGTGGATCGTAGCGTCTGATACGGTGGATCGTAGCGTCTGACGGTGGATCGTAGCGTCTGATACGGTGGATCGTAGCGTCTGACGGTGGATCGTAGCGTCTGACGGTGGATCGTAGCGTCTGACGATGGATCGTAGCGTCTGATACGGTGGATCGTAGCGTCTGATACAGTGGATCGTAGCGTCTGATACGGTGGATCGTAGCGTCTGATACGGTGGATCGTAGCGTCTGACGGTGGATCGTAGCGTCTGACGGTGGATCGTAGCGTCTGATACGGTGGATCGTAGCGTCTGACGGTGGATCGTAGCGTCTGATACGGTGGATCGTAGCGTCTGACGGTGGATCGTAGCGTCTGACGGTGGATCGTAGCGTCTGATACGGTGGATCGTAGCGTCTGATACGGTGGATCGTAGCGTCTGACGGTGGATCGTAGCGTCTGATACGGTGGATCGTAGCGTCTGACGGTGGATCGTAGCGTCTGACGGTGGATCGTAGCGTCTGATACGGTGGATCGTAGCGTCTGACGGTGGATCGTAGCGTCTGATACGGTGGATCGTAGCGTCTGACGGTGGATCGTAGCGTCTGATACGGTGGATCGTAGCGTCTGATACGGTGGATCGTAGCGTCTGATACGGTGGATCGTAGCGTCTGACGGTGGATCGTAGCGTCTGGCGGTGGATCGTAGCGTCTGACTCTCGGTGGTTCCTGCTGCAGTTATTTCAGCTCATGTTGATTCTGACTCGGTCGTGTTGTTTGTAGAAGTGAGATCGGCCCTAAAAAATCCAGCCCGACCCGAAATTTTATATCGCAAGTTTTCTTAATGTTAAAATAATCTACATATTTTTATGATCATTATAAATGCATTCATATTTTATAACAAGTATTCCTTAATACCCAAACATCGTTTTATTATACAATACATAATATATAAATATTCGGCCTGGTTCAGCCCGGTTCGTACCTCTAGTTGTTTCCTCTTGAGAAACGTCTTAGATCTTTGATTTCTGTCTTAAAAACAGTGATGTGGTGTTTAACTGCATCCTGACAGCGTGGTCGTGCTGCTGTCTGTGCGTTGCCATGGTGATGAGCTGCTGAATCTCTCCAGTGTTTAAAACTCAGCTGTCTGATTGATCAGATTGATTCTCTCTAAATCCTGCAGACAGGTTATATTGAGTCACCTGAACCTGGGTTGAACCTGCTCGTTAAGCCTAATTAATCCCATGACCTTTGACCCCACTCGCTTCCAGGCTTACCTGCAGTGGACCAGTGGCCTGATGCCATGGTTACCGTCTGCTGTTGTTGTTTAGTAACGACTGATGATGTGACGCTTCGTTTCCAGTCGAAACGTGAAATAATTTTCTGCTGCAGCTGAAACTCATGTTAGCAAAAATACCCAGAATGCACCAGCAGCTCCTCCACTGGGAAAACAAACAGTATGTTTACAAATATCAAAACATAAAGATCATAATAACTGTCAGTAAAACCTGAGTAACAAACATCTCCACTACAACAGCCTGAACTCACTCCAGACCTGGTTCCTCCAGGAAGTAGATCCAGACTGAACAGGAAGTTGTTTTGTTGTCAAATTTATCACTGGAGGGTTTTTGCAGTTTGTGTTTATTCGCTACAAACAGCCAATCAAACGCTGGAACGGCCAGCAGATCTCTGCTGCCCCCCTGTGGAGGTCAGCAGCAACTACAGTGAGTCTGACCCCTCTAACCCTCAGAACCAGAACCAGAACCAGAACCAGGACCAGAACCAGAACCAGAACTTACTCCACCACGCTGCTGCTGGTCATGTCCAGGTAGCGGTTGCTGATCCACTGGACCTGGAACCAGTCCCGGTACCCGGTGTTCCCGCAGCACTGGAACTGGATCTGCAGCAGGTCCAGAGTCCTCTTCAGGTAGCAGCGTCCGGGCGTGTCCGTGTCCTTGTAGTAGCGCATGGCGCTCCGCAGGCCGAGGAACAGCGACTCCTCCAGCTGGCTGCGGATGCTGTAGCACATGAGCGCCCCCGCCAGGACGCAGGACGTGAAGAAGAAGGTGCAGATGACGTACGGCATCATCACCAACTTCCACCGCAGGAATTTGTTGGTGTCGGCGCAGTCCAGGCAGATCTTCCCACCCAGGAAGTTGATGCAGCAGGCCGCCAGGCCCGTGGCGATCAGCATGTGCGGCACGTACAGCACGCCCTGCTCTGACATCACTTCCTGCCATTTCTGAATCTCCACTTTGAGGAACAAGCCGAGGCCGAAGAGGGTGGTTCCCGTCACCACAGAGATCCAGTTGAGCAGGCAGAGCACCTCGGCCAGCTTCTCTCGCTCCTTCTTGGTGAAGGTCACCTTACCGACCGCCATGTCCGCTGGGTTTACGGGTCACGTCCCGGCGCCGGCCGACATGCCGACAGACGGCAGCGCCTGAAGGTGCAGCACGACAGCCGAAGTCCCAGCAGTCCTTTATTATGTTAGTGTTTAATACAGCAGCTGCAGTTATCGCATCAATAAGACGTCTGTGAGTTTAACATTTGTTTGTAAAGATGGAGGCAGCAGAGCGGCGGCGGAGCGGCGGCAGAGCGGCGGCAGAGCGGCGCGGGTCGCTAACCCGTTACAGACCAGTTTGAGTGACTGGTCTCTCCCAGACGGTCTCCTCCAATCAGATTCCACCCTGCTGTTCTCAGCTTGAAGCCAAACATCATGAAACGGTGTCGAACATCATCCGTTACTTTTACAGGCCGCTGCTCCACGTCCGGTCTGCAGGGCTGTGAGGGGTCAGAGGTCAGAGGTCGGGGCGGGCCTCTCTTCATAGGAAGAGGAAGGAGAAGGCCGGAGGCTGCTGCTCTCTGCGCAGCGTCATAAGCAGCTTAGCGAGGTATTTTAGGTATTCTTGACTGCTGTCCACAACCAGGATGTGACCGCTGCAGGGAAGGAAGAGGGTCAAAGTTTAACTCTACGTGTTCTGATACTGAATGTAAAAAATAAAAGTGCCTGTGAGAAGTTTTCCTCCACAGAGTCATGTGAACAGCAGAGCGAACGGCTCGATGATTCAGACTGAACAGCTGCTGTTTACAGAGCAGCGTCTTTCAGCCAAACGCATGAACAGACAGTAAAACCACAGAAACAGTCACACAGCTCAGACTTCCTGTTCCAAATGTAAACAGGAAGCCTGTCAGTCAGATTTATGAATAGTAATAATCTATCAGTACGAAGGTTCCTGTTCTTGTGATTACAGTCATAACTTTTATCTGACAGTGAATGAAACGGATCCGTCAGGCCTGAAGCGTCCTGCAGGTGAAGATGAGACGGGAGCAGCAGCTGATGTTCTACCGGAGACGCTGTGCAGATTCTTACCTCGTTGACTGAAAGCTGTCAGTCATCTCCCGGCCGCCGGCGGTCCGTCGTCCCTCCGGCCTCCCATCATGCTCGGCAGCGAGTCCCGGCAGGCGAACGGGGCGGCTGAGAAGAAGCGTTGAACCTGCTGCTCTGCGCTTTAATCCCCTTACAGCTAATCAGCCTGGTAAGAAGCCTAGAAACTCCCAGCAGCCCAGCGAGCAGCTGGACCGTCAGCAGGACGCTGCGGCCCACCGTTTCCTCCCACTTTACTGCCCGCCGGCTCATCTGACCTGCTGCTAGTAACAATAATAACATCAGTTATTAAAGCGTCCAGCTCTCTGTTTATATTCTGCTGGAATATCTTGTTTTACTTATGGATGAAAATAAATGATTCCTTTTTGTTTGGGGACCCTGGAACCCCCTGAAGGACCCCTGTAGGGTCCCCGACCCACACTTTTAGAACCAACCTTTATAAACATAAATATAATATATAGATAATATAAATATATAGATAGATAGGTAGATAATATACAGGAGACAGTAAATATATACTGATTTAAACACATATAGTCCAGGTTTATAGAATCTTATTTCTTCTATGTACAAACATGTCATGTGATTCTATTAATGTTTTATATGTTTTATATATTTTATATGTTTTATATGTTTTATATATAAATGTTTCCACAGTTCCCATCATTCATACAAAAGGAGTGTTTTTGATCTTTTTGATATTTCTGTTGAATGTTTTTGTGATTTATTGACAGGATATTTGTTTCATCATGTTGAATGTGATTAAATGTGATGAAACTTCCTGTTTTCCTCTTCAGGACGTTTCAGAGGGAATCTTGTTTTTTCTGCTCTGCTGTGTTTATTTGTTTATTTATTTATCAGCTTTATTTACTTTTCACATGTTCACATTATTTTGTCCCTGTGAATTACCCACAATCCTGTGTGTACCTGCTGCAGGTGCGTCCTGAAGGCAGCAGGTGGAGCTGTTGTTGTTTATCACTGCAGAGCTTCAGCATAGAAACACTGCTGGGCAAACAGCGGCCCGTGGCCCAAATCCGGCCCTACAGCAAAAACATTTGGCCCCTTGATGAGATGAAGTTTTGATTTTCATTCAAACTTTTACATCAATAATAACTCTGATGATAAAACATCATCCAGCTGATAAACAGATTCACTTTAACTTTAAACAATCAGATTTAACTCTTCTTTCATACATATAAATATAATTATGTTTATTTATATGTATGTGTTTATATTTATAACATCTGAATTAACTTAATCCCTGGTCTGTTTGTGCTGATGACGTCACGGTCCGGTGGGGGCGGGGGTACCAGTCCGCTCCCGGCTCCTGTCAATCAGGGAATGACGTCATGTATCCAGAGCGTTTCCGGTGCAGGAGGGCGGGGCCTCCGTGTTCCTTTGGGAGAAACAGACAGGTGAGTCAGGTCAGCACGCGGCAGCAGGAGTCAACATCCGGCCCGGGCTCCCAGCCTTCAAAATAAAAGCATGGATTTCAGCTTTTATGTTTTTATCTTTTATTTTTCAAATGTCTTCAATATTTAATCTTTAATTGTTAATATTAAATATTAATTTAGCTGTTTATTCACTGTTATTCATATTAATTCATTTTAAATTAATATAATAACACTTTGCTGCTTTAATGTCCTCATATGAATTATATATACATATTTAAAAAAAAAATCTCCCTCTCACCCCCCCCCCCCCCCCCCCCGGGGGGCCTGCTGAGGCCTGCTGGGAGTTTGAGGGTTCAGTATCTGAGCTGTTCCTAGGTCTGCACTCTTCTGGACAGAGACCTCCGCTGCTGCGCCTGGGATCTGCTGGAGCCACTCTCCCAGTTTGTGGGTCTCAGCCCCCAGTGCTCCCAGTACCACTGGCACCACTGTTGCCTTTACTGCCCACATCTTCTCTAGCTCCTCTTTCTTGGTATTTCTCGATCTCCTCGTGTTCCTTCTTCCTGATGTTGCTGTCGCTTGGGATCGCTATGTCTATCACTACTGCCTTCTTCTGTTGTTTGTCCATCAACACGATGTCCGGTTGGCTCGCCATCACCAGCTTGTCAGTCTGGATCTGGAAGTCCCACAGGATCAACCACCTTAGGAGGTGTCTTCCATTGTGACCTCAGGACCTCCAGCCCAGACTCAGTGCAGATGTTCCTGTACACTATGCCAGCCACTTGGTTATGGCGTTCCATGTACGCTGTTCCTGCATCTTACACCCTGCTATTATGTGCTGGACTGTCTCAGCAGCATCTTTGCACAGCCTGCACCTGGGATCCTGCCTGGTGTGGTAGATCCCTGCCTCTATTGATCTTGTGCTGCCATGATCAGTGCTTCTGTGCTGTCCCTCAGTCCAGCCTTTTCCAGCCACTGGTAGGATTTCTTGATATCAGCCACTTCTTCTGTCTGTCGATGGTTCATGCCGTGTCGGGTTTGTCCTTCCGTGATGGTTCCTCCTCTTCCTCTGTGTCATCAGGTCTCTGCTGCCTGACGTATTCACTGAGGTATATACGGTTTATTATCTGAAGTGACCAGATGAACATCAATCAATCGATCAATGAGTTATAAACAGAACTGTGAGCAGCTAATTCTGCATTTAGAAGATTTAAATAGTTCATTTATTTTAGATTTTTAAATATATTTTTCTTTTTTTTAAATTCATTTTAATGTTTTGAGTGACTTTAATTGATATTTATTTATAAATATATGTATGTATATGAATATATACTGTGAATATTACAATTATTATTCTTTTATTAATTAATTATCAATCAGCTGATTGATTATTGATTATATTTAATAAGTTATGAAGAGTCTGTTTGACAGTTTTACCTAAAAATGAACTTAAAGATGAATTGATTATTGATCAACTAATTGATCATTTAAACTCTGTTGAATTAAATGTGAATAAAAACATTTAATTTATTCTGAATTCTTGGAAATATTCAAATAAACAATCAGCAGATTGATCGAAGACGAAAACAATAAACAAATGAATCCTAAAACCGTTCAATAACAACAACAACATTAATTGATTAATGGAGAAACTGATTGATTAATAGAGGAAACAATAATCAGTTAATTGATCACTGGTCAGCCTGCCGGTGTTTTATTGTGACAGCCCCCCCGCCCTCCTCCCGGGCGGACAGGAAGTGTGTCCCGGTGTCTCGTGCTTGTCGGTGATCCGGTCTGGATTCAGCCATATTCCCTCCGCTCCGTCACACCGGCAGCCGCCCGCAAACTCCCGAAAAACGCTCCGTAATCCTCCCGCACGCGCCCCGACGGTTCTACCGGAGGTCCGCCGGTACCGTGAGTCCGTCCCGGAGCTCCCGGACATGTTACCGAGCTGATAGCCGACCCGCAGACATGCAGCGGCCGCGGCCAGCCTGAGCGAGTCGACGGTCTGACCGAGAGGAAAGTCCAGATTTACCGGGATTAAAGCGGCGGAGGGCGGACCGGCGCGGGCCTGCAGGCAGTAACCGGCGGAGACACACCGACACACCGACAGCCAGACTCCGCCGAATGTCGGGAATGTCTTCCCGGAGCTAACGAGGCGGCTAGCGGAGGTTAGCAGGCGGAGCTCGGCGGCACTCGGCAGGAAGCGGAGCTCGGTCGGAGGGTCAGCGGGAGCGGCGGAGACTGTCCACGGGAGAGAGGCCACTGTCCCCGGGCAGCATGTCGGCGCAGGCCCGCCTGAAGCGGCTGGAGGAGCTGCTCCTGGAGCAGAAGCTGGCGGGCTGTCTGAGCGTGGAGACGCTGCTGGACCTGCTGCTCTGCCTGCACTCGGAGGTCCAGCAGACCCCGCTGAAGAGGGAGAAGCACGTCCAAGACTTCCTGGAATGGGGTAAGACCCGGGGCTGGGCCTGGACCTGGTCCTGGACCCAGTACGGGACCTGGACCCGGATACGAATTAGTCCTAAACAGGTTTTAGTGATCAGTGCGGTTAATCCTGGTTTGTCCCACTTTGTCTTGTTTAGTCCTGGTTTGTCCCACTTTGTCCTGTTTAGTCCTGGTTTGTCCCACTTTGTCCTGGTTTGTCCCACTTTGTCTTGTTTAGTCCTGGTTTGTCCCACTTTGTCCTGGTTTGTCCCACTTTGTCTTGTTTAGTCCTGGTTTGTCCCACTTTGTCCTGTTTAGTCCTGGTTTGTCCCACTTTGTCCTGGTTTGTCCCACTTTGTCTTGTTTAGTCCTGGTTTGTCCCACTTTGTCCTGGTTTGTCCCACTTTGTCTTGTTTAGTCCTGGTTTGTCCCACTTTGTCCTGGTTTGTCCCACTTTGTCCTGTTTAGTCCTGGTTTGTCCCACTTTGTCCTGGTTTGTCCCACTTTGTCTTGTTTAGTCCTAGTTTGTCCCACTTTGTCCTGTTTAGTCCGGGTTTGTCCCACTTTGACCTGTTTAGTCCGGGTTTGTCCCACTTTGACCTGTTTAGTCCGGGTTTGTCCCACTTTGTCTTGTTTAGTCCTGGTTTGTCCCACTTTGTCCTGGTTTGTCCCACTTTGTCTTGTTTAGTCCTGGTTTGTCCCACTTTGTCCTGTTTAGTCCGGGTTTGTCCCACTTTGTCTTGTTTAGTCCCACTTTGTCCTGGTTTGTCCCACTTTGTCTTGTTTAGTCCCACTTTGTCCTGGTTTGTCCCACTTTGTCTTGTTTAGTCCTGGTTTGTCCCACTTTGTCCTGTTTAGTCCGGGTTTGTCCCACTTTGACCTGTTTAGTCCGGGTTTGTCCCACTTTGTCTTGTTTAGTCCTGGTTTGTCCCACTTTGTCCTATTTAGTCCTGGTTTGTCCCACTTTGACCTGTTTAGTCCTGGTTTGTCCCACTTTGTCCTGGTTTGTCCTGATTTGTCCCACTTTGTCCTGATTTGTCCCACTTTGTCTTGTTTAGTCCTGGTTTGTCCCACTTTGTCCTGTTTAGTCCTGGTTTGTCCCACTTTGTCCTGGTTTGTCCCACTTTGTCTTGTTTAGTCCCACTTTGTCCTGGTTTGTCCCACTTTGTCTTGTTTAGTCCTGGTTTGTCCCACTTTGACCTGTTTAGTCCGGGTTTGTCCCACTTTGTCCTATTTAGTCCTGGTTTGTCCCACTTTGTCCTGTTTAGTCCTGGTTTGTCCCACTTTGTCCTGTTTAGTCCTGGTTTGTCCCACTTTGTCCTGATTTTCAGGATATATTTGATGATATTGGTGTTTTATTGACGTTATTGATTATTGGTTCTTGTTGAATTCGGTCTGTTTCGTTGGTGCATTATGGGTAATCAGGATCGACGGTGCTGCGTTCGCTGACCTGCTGAGCAAAGAATCAAACGTCAGATGTTTAATGTCTGATGCAGACACTCAGATTCACCGAGCCGACAGTGAACGCACCTCGCCGGCGTCTCGCAGGAAGTCACGTCATCGTTTTTCTTTGGTGCGTGTCGTCGTTTTGTTGTCGTTTTCTGAAAGATTCAAACCGTTGTGGAGAAACGTGCATGTCGTGTTTTCGCTGCGGGACGTGCGACCACGGTAACGGCTCTCCCGCTTTACCTCAAACACTTGCCGCCAGAAACAGGAAGTGAGGTTCTGCGGTGGCGTCGTGGTCGTTTCATCTTCAGATGTTTCATGACGCAGACGATTCACGAACGACAGAACGGGATTTCCTAAACGTTCGTCAATAACATTGGACGGTCTGCAGCGTTTGATGACGGCCAGCACGGAACCAATAAGCGATCAATAACACCTGCACGTCTTTCATTTCTACCAGATCAATAATTAAAATCTATTATTAAAACTGAACTAAAAATGAGGCTCGATCAGCTGATCAGCTGAGTGATCGCCTGCGATCGTCTGCATTCATCAATTAATTGATGAGTATTGATTGAAGGTGTTTCAATCTCACATTGATCCAAACATTATGATGTAAAGCTGCGACGTGATTGGCTGCTGTACATGTGACCTGCTGCAGGATCATTCTGTTACTCATCAATAATCAATAATCAATTGTCTATGGATTGTTTTCATTTCAGTTTTTCATTAAAACAAACTGAAGCTGTTTTAGTTTCGATCAATCAACAAATAATCAACAGATCAATCGATCATGAAAATGAAGTGTGTGTGTGTGTGTGTGTGTGTGTGTGTGTGTGTGTGTGTGTGTGTGTGTGTGTGACCCAGATATGATGGAGCCATTAACAGATCAATAAAAGATGACAGTCTGCAGGGTCCTAGTGCTCATATAGTGTATTAATTAATTTAAAGGATCATTCTGCTGATTTTTTTATATTTGTCTTCATGTTTGGATCCAAAACAACAATCAACTGATTACTAACAAATAATGTTTATGAATTATAATAATCTCTATAACCTTAATTAATATCTCTATATTTCTATAAACTACAATGTTTCTATAATCTATATAATCTCTATAATCTGTTTAATCTCTATAATCTGTATATCTATAATCTGTATCTATAATATCTCTATAATCTCTAATATCTCTATAATCTGTATGTCTATAATGTCTCTATAATCTCTATAATCCCTATAATATCTCTATAATCTCTATAATCTATAATATCTCTATAATCTGTATCTCTATAATATCTCTGTAATCTCTATAATCTGTATAATCTTTATATCTATAATCTGTATCCCTATAATATCTCTATAATCTGTATAACATCTCTATAATCTGTATCTCTATAATATCTCTGTAATCTCTATAATCTGTGTATAATCTGTGTCTCTAACTCTCGTGCTGGTGTGTTTGTGCCCTCAGTGAAGCCGTTCACCACTGCAGTGAAGGACATGAGACTGCACAGAGACGACTTTGAGATGCTGAAGGTGATTGGACGAGGAGCTTTTGGAGAGGTAAGACTTCCTGTTGACCTCCCGCTGACCTTTGACCTCTGAGTGTGTCCCAGCAGACAGCAGGTCTTCGTCCGCCTGCGTTCTGGTCTGTTCTGGTGTTGTATTACAGGGGAAACCCTGGTTGAGCACTGAGAGGCGTTTGTTGTGTTGTAGTACAGAAACCGTAGCTTAATGTTATCTAAAAGACTTTCAGTCATGGATGAATCATCTGTTCCTCAAACCGGACAGCTGGACCATGTTCTTTGTCTCACCAGCACATTCATGGATAGCTTCACACGGGACAAGAAAATGCTTAATGAGAACAGGAAGACCGTAGAAACGTACAGGAGAGGAGACGGACGTCCTGACAGTAGGGTTGGGGTACAGTAGGGGTACAGTAGGGGTACAGTAGGGGTAGAGTACGGTAGGGGTAGAATTAGGGGTACAGTAGGGGTACAGTAGGGGTAGGGTAGAGTAGGGATATAATTGGGGTAGAGTAGGAGTAGAGTACGGTAGGGGTAGAATTAGGAGTACAGTAGGGGTAGGGTAGAGTAGGGGTGGGGTAAAGTAGGCGTAGGGTACGATAGCGGTAGGCTAGAGTAGGGGTGGGGAAGGGTACAGTAGGGGTAGGATTAGGGGTACAGTAGGGGTACAGAAGAGGTACTGTAGGGGTACGGTATGATAGAGGTAGAGTATGGTAGGAGTAGCGGTACGGTAGGGGTACAGTGGTGGTAGGGTATAGTAAGGGTAGAGTTGGGGTACGGTAGAGGTACTGAAGTGGTACAGTATAATAGGGGTAGAGTATGGTAGAAGTAGGGGTAGGGTACAGTAGAGGTAGAGTTAGGGTACAGTAGGGGTAGGGTACAGTAGGGGTAGGGTACAGTAGGGGTACAGTAGGGGTACAGTAGGGGTACAGTAGGGGTACAGTAGGGGCACAGTAGGGGTAGGGTACAGTAGGGGTACGGTAGGGGTACAGTAGGGCACAGTAGGGGTAGGGTACAGTAGGGGTACGGTAGGGGCACAGTAGGGGTAGGGTACAGTAGGGGTACGGTAGGGGTACGGTAGGGGTACGGTAGGGGTACAGTAGGGGTACAGTAGGGGTAGGGTAGGGGTACAGTAGGGGTAGGGTACAGTAGGGGTAGGGTAGGGGTACAGTAGGGGTACAGTAGGGGTACAGTAGGGGTACAGTAGGGGTACAGTAGGGGTAGGGTACAGTAGGGGTACAGTAGGGGTACAGTAGGGGTACAGTAGGGGTAGGGTACAGTAGGGGTACAGTAGGGGTAGGGTACAGTAGGGGTAGGGTACAGTAGGGGTACAGTAGGGGTACAGTAGGGGTAGGGTACAGTAGGGGTACAGTAGGGGTAGGGTACAGTAGGGGTAGGGTACAGTAGGGGTACAGTAGGGGTACAGTAGGGGTACAGTAGGGGTAGGGTACAGTAGGGGTACAGTAGGGGTACAGTAGGGGTACAGTAGGGGTAGGGTACAGTCCATGTCGTCACAAATTGTAGGCTGCAGACGGACGACGGGCAGATTATGACATTTGCGTCATGCAGACCCTCGCTGGCACGTGGACACGGAAAGCATGAATTGGCCTTTACTCTCCTGTAGTGTTCAGTAGAAACAGGAAACAGTTTATCAGTAAAACACAGGAAGTGAAATGTGGTCTGAACAGGAAACTGAATCACGGATACAGCGTTCCAACATGGCGTCCGTCCAGTCCTTTGAAAGCTGCTTAGTGTGTGTCTGAGAGTGTGCTTGTCTTTCTGTCTTTGTGAGAACCAGTTTCAGCTGAAAACCAGCGTTATGAGGACCTTTATGTGCCATGAGGACATATCAGCTGGTCTTCATT
>CM055853.1:30217704-30220509 GCA_029490765.1 Euthynnus affinis
TGACTCGTGGTGGTTTTGTTGTTGTGGCTGTACTGGCCTCTGCGGCCTGTGGGGGGCGCTGTTAGTCTGGTTAATATACTGGAGAACTAACTGGTTTCCTTCATCCAACAGGACATCAGTCCACCAGTGTCTCACACTGGTTTCACTGGTCAGCACCTTCCCTTTGTCGGCTTCACCTACACCACGGACAGCTGCTTCTCTGACCGGGGCTCCGTCAGCCGGGCGGCACTGAGCCGCCTGGAGGAGGAGGGGGGAGGAGGAGGAGGAGGAGGAGGAGGAGGAGGGCAGGAGGTGGAGGTGTTTGAGAGGAGGATCCGCCGACTGGAGCAGGAGAAGCAGGAGCTGAACCGCAAACTGCAGGGTGAGAGATGTTCTAAACACTGCCCTGTACTGCATGTACTCCTGACCTCTGACCTCTGACCTCTGAGTGTTTGTACCTGTAGAGTCGACTCAGGCGCTGCAGGCTCCGGCTCGAGGAGGAACTCTGAGTCGAGACAAAGAGATCAAGAAGCTCAACGAGGAGATCGAACGACTGAAGAAGAAGCTGGCAGGTCAGTAGTACTTATAGTGCTTATACTAGTAGTACTGTACTAGTTCAGTAGTATTAGTACAGATTACTGCAGTTGTAGTAGCTGATAGTAGTTTTAGTACCATTAACAGTACTGTAAGACAGTAGTCCCAGTAAAACCAGTAGCAGTCCCAGTAGTTCCAGTAGCAGTCCAGCAGTGTTAGAAGGTTGATTGACAGCAGCAGTGTCCTGTCAGAGTCTAAGCCCCGCCCCCTCTGCTGTGGTAGACTCTGATAGGCTGGAGCACCAGCTGGAGGAGGCGGTCACACTCAGACAGGACTACGAGAGCTCCGCCTCCAAACTGAAGGCCCTGGACAGACAAGTGAAGACCCTGAGACAGGAGAAGGACGACGTGCACAAGGTAACTACACTACTGCTCACTACTGCTATACTACTGCTCACTACTGCTACACTACTGCTCACTACTGCTCACTACTGCTCACTACTGCTCACTACTGCTACACTACTGCTCACTACTGCTATACTACTGCTCACTACTGCTACACTACTGCTACACTACTGCTCACTACTGCTATACTACTGCTCACTACTGCTACACTACTGCTACACTACTGCTATACTACTGCTCACTACTGCTATACTACTGCTCACTACTGCTCACTACTGCTACACTACTGCTCACTACTGCTCACTACTGCTACACTACTGCTACACTACTGCTCACTACTGCTCACTACTGCTACACTACTGCTATACTACTACTACACTACTACTCACTACTACTATACTACTGCTACACTACTACTCACTACTACTCACTACTGCTATACTACTACTACACTACTGCTCACTACTGCTCACTACTGCTATACTACTGCTACACTACTACTACACTACTGCTATACTACTGCTACACTACTACTGCTTCACTACTACTCACTACTACTATACTACTGCTATACTACTGCTACACTACTGCTATACTACTACTACACTACTACTGCTTCACTACTACTCACTACTGCTATACTACTACTACACTACTACTGCTTCACTACTACTCACTACTGCTATACTACTGCTCACTACTACTCACTACTACTCACTACTGTCATTATTGTTATTGCGGCTGCAGTACTCGTCTGTTTTCTGTCGGACAGATGAGACAGAAAACCTTCATTATTTTTCTCTACTCACATCTCCTCCTCCTCCTCCCCCGTCTCCTCCTCCTCCCCCGTCTCCTCCTCCCCCGTCTCCTCCTCCTCCCATCTCCTCCTCCCCCGTCTCCTCCTCCTCCCCCGTCTCCTCCTCCTCCCATCTCCTCCTCCCCCGTCTCCTCCTCCTCCCATCTCCTCCTCCTCCTCCTCCTCCTCCTCTGTGAGCAGCAGCTGGTGGAGTCTCTGGAGCGTCTGAGGAGTCAGTCGAAGGAGCTGAAGGAGGCGCACTCTCAGAGGAGGTTGGCCCTGCAGGAGTTCTCGGAGCTGTCGGAGACGATGGCCGATCTGCGCTCCTCCAAGCAGCGTCTGTCCCGTCAGCTGAGAGACAAAGAGGAGGAGACGGACCTCCTCCTGCAGAAGATGGACGCCATGAGGCAGGAGATCCGCAAGACCGAGAAGAGCCGCAAGGAGGTGAGACTCCTGCTCGCTCCTCCAGGAGGAGCAAACGTCCAGATGAACAGCAGCAGAGTCGATCAGGGATCAATAACGGTGATCAGCTGAGCTGCTGGTGACGCTCAAACAGTCACTGGTGAACTTTGCACCCTGAAGACGAGTTCACAAGAGAGAAACAATGAGTTTAGTTTGAGTGGAGTGTAAACAACAACAACAACAACAACAACAATAATAATAAACCAGCTTCTCACAGAGTCGTTGGGATGTTCAGTGTGTTTGCTGCTGGTCACCAGTAGAGGGAGACAGGAAACCTTCAATCAGCTGGGAGGGAACCAGTATGACCAGTACGACCAGTGGTCAGACCTTCAGACCAGCAGCAGCCCTTATTGATTATTGATTATTGATTATTGATTAATAATCAGAAACAGAACAACATGTTGACTTCATGACATTTAATAAGAAGGTTTCTTATTTGTTTATTAAAGTGTTTATTTGGCTGATCAATGCTGTTATTGATCTCTGTCATGTGACCCCTGCAGGCCTCCGTAGTAACTGATTTTCTTTCAATCACTTCCTGTTTGAAGCCCCGTCAGAATAAAAGTCTTGTGTGTGTTTGTCAGTTGGAGGCTCAGCTGGACGATGCGAAGGCGGAGGCGTCGAAGGAGA
>CM055853.1:30228109-30248109 GCA_029490765.1 Euthynnus affinis
TAAACAATAATAACAATAATAACATAATCAGTCTCAGTGATTCCAGCAGAAACGTTGATTATTTCATTTCAGTCAAACAGGAAACGCTCACAGTCACAATTTTATACCTGCTGCTCAAACACCTGACTCACCATCACCATCATCACCATCATCACCATCACCATCATCATCACCATCATCACCATCATCACCATCATCACCATCACCATCATCATCACCATCATCACCATCATCATCACCATCATCATCACCATCATCACCATCATCATCATCACCATCATCACCATCATCACCATGAGAGAGAGATTTCATCATCATCATCACCATCATCACCATGAGAGAGAGATTTCATCATCATCTGGTCAACAAGGAGCAAGAAAGAATTTTATTTACTGGTCACATTCAGATTCATTCATTGGCTGCTGTTCATTGGATGATTCAGCAGAAAGGAATGCAGCGTTCTGATTGGACGAGCCCGCCAACAGCGACCACCAATAAAAACTGTCCACAATAACAACAACATGATAATGATGATATATTTTATTGAACTTGTTTCCGTCTGTTTTTATACGTCAGCAGTCAGTAACGATGACTTCCTGCGCCAGCCTCTCCGTGGTCGGCGTGCTGCTCCTCCTGAGTCCGGCTTCCTGTCAGACCGTCACCGGCCCCGTTCAGGACCTGAGCAACAGGAACGCAGACTTCGCCGCCCGCCTGTATCGCGCCGTCGCCAGCCGCACCGACGACAACGTCCTCCTGACACCGCTCACGCTGTCCGCCGCACTGACGGCGCTCAGCGCCGCCGCCGCCGGGCCGACCGCTGAACAGCTGCTGCAGGGACTCAGCCTGAACGGACTGGACCCTCAGACCATCCCAGGTGGGTCAGAGGTCAGGGGTCAGAGGTCAGGGGTCACGTCCCTGTCAGCTGTAGGAATTTGTCCTCATATTTGTATAATAACAGGAAATAGTCTCGATTAGATTTACAATATTGATCCTAATTCTGATCTATGAGGGTCGCTGGAGGTCATGTGACTGAGGTTCTGCTGTCAGATCTGTTTCAGAGTCTACGCGCCGTGGTCTCCGAGGGGGACGCAGCTGTGAACCTGCAGCAGGGCGTCGCCATCTTCCCCGCTCAGAGCTTCCAGGTCTCGCCGGCCTATCAGGACCTGGCTCAGAAGTTTGGCGGGAAAGTTCAGAGCCTGAGCTACACGGTGCCGCAGGACGCCACCGACACCATCGACCGCTGGGCCCTGGAGCAGACCGCAGACCGGGTCCAAGGTCTGGCAACAAACCTGGACCCCCAGACACAGCTGCTGCTCGCCACCGCCGCCTCCTACCAGAGTACGTATCAGCTGTCAGGGGGCGGGGTTATCTATCAGCTGTCACCTGTCAGAGGGCGGGGTTATCTATCAGCTGTCAGGGGGCGGGGTTATCTATCAGCTGTCAGGGGGCGGGGTTATCTATCAGCTGTCAGGGGGCGGGGTTATCTGTCAGCTGTCAGGGGGCGGGGTTATCTATCAGCTGTCAGCTGTCAGGGGGCGGGGTTATCTATCAGCTGTCAGCTGTCAGGGGGCGGGGTTATCTATCAGCTGTCAGCTGTCAGGGGGCGGGGTTATCTATCAGCTGTCAGCTGTCAGGGGGCGGGGTTATCTATCAGCTGTCAGGGGGCGGGGTTATCTATCAGCTGTCAGGGGGCGGGGTTATCTATCAGCTGTCAGAGGGCGGGGTTATCTATCAGCTGTCAGGGGGCGGGGTTATCTCACCTGTCAGCTGTCAGGGGGCGGGGTTATCTATCAGCTGTCAGAGGGCGGGGTTATCTATCAGCTGTCAGGGGGCGGGGTTATCTGTCAGCTGTCAGGGGGCGGGGTTATCTATCAGCTGTCAGGGGGCGGGGTTATCTCACCTGTCAGCTGTCAGGGGGCGGGGTTATCTCACCTGTCACCTGTCTGTGTGTTGCAGCGCGGTTCAGTCCGTCCTTTAACTCGAGCGACACTCAGGACGAGCGTTTCTTCGTGGACAGGTATCACGTTGTCATGGTGCCCATGATGTTCCGGGCAGATAAGTACTTCCTGGCGTACGACCGCTCGCTGAAGGCCGGCGTGTTGAAGCTGCCGATGGCGGACGGAGCGGCCATGTTGGTGGTGCTGCCTGATGAAGACGTGGACGTCACCGCCGTCGAAGAGGAGGTGACCGGCGAGAAGATCCGGACCTGGATCGGACAGCTGAAGAAGACGTGAGACTCTTCTTCTTCTGTTTGTCGTGTTTCTGACGTCGCTCTGCTGTGATTTTGGTTGCTATAGTAACAGACCTGCAGATTTGTGAGGTGTGTTGATGTGATTGGCTGAGCTCTCTGCTTGTGACAGGAAGCTGGAGGTGCAGCTGCCGCGCTTCCTGTTGGAGCGCTCGTACTCTCTGAGCGACGTCCTGCAGACGCTCGACATCACGCAGGTGTTCCAGGACGCCGCTGACTTAGGCGGCATGGGCGGAGCTAACGGTCCGGCGCTGACACAGGTGAGTCTGGAGCCAGTTTCCCTCCCAGCTCTGCTTCAGAAGATTCACATGGAAATATTTCACTACTTTATTCTTCACATGTTCTTCTGTTCTTTATTCTCATTATTCCGTCTTCTGAACGTTTTTACTGCGTTTCAGCTGCTGCACACTTTGTGTTTGTATTTCTCTCAAATCTAAAATGTTTCAACGATTTTATATAATTTTTTAAACCATTAAAACTTATAATGGTCTCCTTTTAACTCCTGAAGCACACACGTTACCTCAGACTGCTCCTTTAAGCCTCCTCTCTCTCTCTACATGTAAATACATTTCACACAGGACTCTGATCTGAACCTGAACTGATCCCTGTCCAGCTCTCTGACTGCAGTACAGTCTGCAGGATGTGTCTCCTCTCACTCACTGATTCTCTCTTCAAACACTTTTTACACGTTTCATTCATTCTCATGTTAAACTAGTTTCACTGATGACGTACAAACCTCTGAGCTTTAAACTCTAGTTTGAGACAAACACACTTTCTTCTCTTTGCTGTGAGTGTGTGTTGGTGCTGTTCTCCAGATCAGCTCCACTTTAGATCAGAAGGTTGTGTGTTTGATACCTGCTCACTATGTTCCTCCTGATATTTATCATGATTCAGTCCCACTCTGCCTTACTCTAATATTATTACCTGAGATCACCTGTGAACTTCTCAAACTGTGCTGAGAGGATTCAAACTCTGTTCAGTAGTGACATCATTAAAGCACCAGACATGCTTCATATTATAGGAAATTATGTGTTTAACAATCATATCAATCATCTAAATGTCACTGCTGACGGATGTCCTGCAGTTCACAGACTAAACGTCACAGTCTGACATCACTGTCACATGTTAGCGTGATGAAAGTGCAGGTTCGATTCCCACAATGCTCCTTTTAGTCCTGCTACATGTTTAAACAGCGTTCACATTAATGTGTCCACGCACACTTTCAGCAGCAACACGCAGTTTCTACTGAAACTGCATTTTCTAGTTGAAAACATTATTTTTGTTGCTAGGTAACATAAGACCATAATAAAAATCACTTAGTGTGCTGTGAATGTTTTTAAACAAATAGTGTAAAACCTAAAGAATAAATTCATGAATCAGCTGTTTATTATTTATTTAAAGTAAAAACTGAAAACTGTCAAATTATTTTTCATTTCTGATCAATCACATCGATATGATCAATAGTCTGATCTGTCTGCAGGTGTTCCATAAATCCGTCGTCTCCGTGGATGAGAGCGGCGCCGCTTCAGGAGGCGGAGTCAGCGTGTTCTCGTCTCCTCCTCCTCGACTGACCATCAACAGGCCGTTCATCTTCGTCGTCTACCAGCCGGCGAGCGGCAGCGTGCTGCTGATGGGCCGCGTGGTCGACCCCACCAAGAAATAAGCCCCGCCCCTCACAGCTACTGTTACTGTGGTCGACCCCACCAAGAAATAAGCCCCGCCCCTCACAGCTACTGTTACTGTGGTCGACCCCACCAAGAAATAAGCCCCGCCCCTCACAGCTACTGTTACTGTGGTCGACCCCACCAAGAAATAAGCCCCGCCCCTCACAGCTACTGTTACTGTCCTATTTACCCGCTAACACATTTATCCGCTAACACATTTATCCGCTAACACATTTACTTAAAACAGACTGACTCTTCGTCCCTCAAAGGTCAAAGTTCAACTTAATTAGCACAAACTTTACTTACTTTATAGCTGATTTAGTTCAGACTTTGTTTTACAGCACAGCGTTGATGACATAGTGTTATATTATTGGTTATTATTAGTTATTATCAGTTGTTATCAGTGTTACTAGTGTTATTAGTGTTATTAGTGTTATTAGTGTTATTAGTGTTATTAGTTATTATTAGTTATTATTAGTGTTATTAGTGTTATTAGTGGAGCAGCAGTACTTCAGCCTCTCACACTGAGCGGTCATTCACGTAATTCTGGTTCTTTGAGTTCTGTATAAAGACTGATGATGTCATCGTGTGTGCGTATATAACCTGTGTGCGGTAGAGGTCTTCACGGGTCCAAAACCCGACCCGAGACGGAGCAGCGGGAAACCTGAACCTGACGCAAACAGTATAATTATAATAACGAGCTCAGAACGTAAAGTCACAGAACAAAACGCTTCAAACTCATTTATAACATAATTATATAAATATGTTTATAACTCTGAACAAACACATGCTGTTTATTTCATACAAATTCAAAATAAATGTAATCTGTGAATCCAAAAATCCAAAATCCATTAAACATTATGTCTCATAGAACAACAGCTGACCTACAGTGACCCACAGCTGACCTACAGTGACCCACAGCTGACCTACAGTGACCCACAGCTGACCTACAGTGACCTACAGTGACCCACAGCTGACCTACAGTGACCTACAGCTGACCTACAGTGACCCACAGCTGACCTACAGTGACCTACAGTGACCTACAGTGACCCACAGTGACCCACAGTGACCCACAGCTGACCTACAGTGACCTACAGCTGACCTACAGTGACCCACAGCTGACCTACAGTGACCTACAGTGACCCACAGCTGACCTACAGTGACCTACAGTGACCTACAGTGACCCACAGCTGACCTACAGTGACCTACAGTGACCCACAGTGACCCACAGTGACCTACAGTGACCTACAGCTGACCTACAGTGACCCACAGTGACCTACAGTGACCCACAGTGACCCACAGTGACCCACAGCTGACCTACAGTGACCTACAGTGACCCACAGTGACCCACAGCTGACCTACAGTGACCCACAGCTGACCTACAGTGACCTACAGCTGACCTACAGTGACCCACAGTGACCCACAGTGACCTACAGTGACCTACAGTGACCCACAGCTGACCCACAGTGACCCACAGCTGACCTACAGTGACCTACAGTGACCCACAGTGACCCACAGCTGACCTACAGTGACCCACAGCTGACCTACAGTGACCTACAGTGACCCACAGCTGACCTACAGTGACCCACAGTGACCAACAGTGACCTACAGTGACCCACAGTGACCTACAGTGACCCACAGCTGACCTACAGTGACCCACAGCTGACCTACAGTGACCCACAGTGACCTACAGTGACCCACAGTGACCCACAGCTGACCTACAGTGACCCACAGCTGACCTACAGTGACCCACAGTGACCCACAGCTGACCTACAGTGACCCACAGCTGACCTACAGTGACCCACAGTGACCCACAGTGACCTACAGTGACCTACAGTGACCTACAGTGACCCACAGCTGACCTACAGTGACCCACAGCTGACCTACAGTGACCCACAGTGACCCACAGCTGACCTACAGTGACCTACAGTGACCCACAGCTGACCTACAGTGACCCACAGCTGACCTACAGTGACCCACAGTGACCCACAGCTGACCTACAGTGACCCACAGCTGACCTACAGTGATCTACAGTGACCTACAGTGACCTACAGTGACCCACAGTGACCCACAGCTGACCTACAGTGACCTACAGTGACCTACAGTGACCCACAGCTGACCTACAGTGACCTACAGTGACCCACAGTGACCCACAGTGACCTACAGTGACCTACAGCTGACCTACAGTGACCCACAGTGACCTACAGTGACCCACAGTGACCCACAGTGACCCACAGCTGACCTACAGTGACCTACAGTGACCCACAGTGACCCACAGCTGACCTACAGTGACCCACAGCTGACCTACAGTGACCCACAGCTGACCTACAGTGACCCACAGTGACCTACAGTGACCTACAGTGACCCACAGTGACCTACAGTGACCCACAGCTGACCTACAGTGACCCACAGCTGACCTACAGTGACCCACAGTGACCTACAGTGACCCACAGTGACCCACAGCTGACCTACAGTGACCCACAGCTGACCTACAGTGACCCACAGTGACCCACAGTGACCCACAGCTGACCTACAGTGACCCACAGCTGACCTACAGTGACCCACAGTGACCCACAGTGACCTACAGTGACCTACAGTGACCTACAGTGACCCACAGCTGACCTACAGTGACCCACAGCTGACCTACAGTGACCCACAGTGACCCACAGCTGACCTACAGTGACCTACAGTGACCCACAGCTGACCCACAGCTGACCTACAGTGACCCACAGCTGACCTACAGTGACCCACAGTGACCCACAGCTGACCTACAGTGACCCACAGCTGACCTACAGTGACCTACAGTGACCTACAGTGACCCACAGTGACCCACAGCTGACCTACAGTGACCCACAGTGACCTACAGTGACCCACAGCTGACCTACAGTGACCCACAGCTGACCTACGGTGACCCACAGTGACCCACAGCTGACCTACAGTGACCCACAGTGACCCACAGCTGACCTACAGTGACCCACAGCTGACCCCGAGACCCGACCTGGTTACACTGAGCAGAACGTGGACCCGGTCTGACTCGGGCCCGGGTCGGTGGACCCGTGAAGACCTCTATTATGAAGTTCATGACTGAAAGCTTCCTTACTGTTCTGTTAAATGCATCATGTGACCTTCACTGTACGTTACGCATTAAAACTTTTTCCAAAGAATCTTTGTCATGATGTCATCAAACCTCACAGTGACCTCACGGTGACCTCACAGTGACCTCACGGTGACCTCATTGTTATACGATGAATTACTGTGTAAATAAATATTTTTTATGTCTAAAATAGAATCAAAGACACATTTAAATAACTTTAACTAATGAAACAGGTAACACACCTAGTCTGCATCTCTCCAGCCAATCAGGTGTCAGCAGGTGCAACACTACCCAATAAGAACACAGGATGGTTTGTATGTGGAGTTTACTGAACCAATCAGGTGACAGAATGAGATCATCAGAAGACACAGTGCTCAGTAAGGCAGAGATGGACGTCCTGTTGCATTATGGGTAATGTCCTGAATGGAAACCAGTCCCTGGCTGCTGATTGGCTGATGGCCCGGTGGAGGTATGATGATGTCATCGCAGTCACTCTCTTCCTGATTGCACGCTGAAAGAGTTTGACTTCCTGTTTCTGTCAAAATAAAAGAGGAAACAGCTGATAAAGTTTCAGATCTGCTAAAAACAGAACAGAGTTTAGAACTGAGCCGAACTGGGACAAACCCCGCTGGGCTAAACCTGGGCTAAACCTGGTCTAAACCTGGTCTAAACCTGGGCTAAAACTGGGCTAAACCTGGGCTAAACCTGGTCTAAACCTGTTCTAAACCTGGGCTAAAACTGGGCTAAACCTGGGCTAAACCTGGGCTAAACCTGGGCTAAACGTGGACTAAACCTGGGCTAAACCTGGGCTAAACCTGGGCTAAACCTGGTCTGATCTGAATCAGAATGAAGTTCATGTAATATAAAAACCAGTTTGGTCATAGTGGGACCACTAAAGACTGAAGCAGGTCCATGTCGCTCTTAAACTGGTCCCAGAGGGTTCTGAGGGTTCAGTTTCAGGGTCGGTCACATTCAGTGTGCCTGAAAGCTGATGAACTGAATTTGCTTTATTTCTGCAAAAGTTTGACCTAAAACAGATCAGAGAAGTAAAATAAGATAAAGAGACATGAATTAAACAAATGAAAACAGAAACCTTACAAATGTTTGTTTATTTATTGAGGAAAATAATCAAAATCAATTTATGTGAGTAAAGAAGGATTATCACTTCATTTGAAGAGGAAGTCCACACAGCATCAATCTGAACCACCAACAATCAGAATGCAAACACGTCAAATCTAACAACCAAATGTTACGAACCAAAACTGAAGAGTTCAATAAGAAATCATCTTTGTGGATTCAATAATAAACAACAAAAGATAGAAATTCAGTTTGTTGTTTAATTCAGTTCTGAGTAAAAATAAACATCTCCAACTGTTACTGGGACCAGTCCGCTTTACTGGGACCAGTCTGCTGGTCCACTGGTCTGACCCGAACCCTGATCATAGAGACAAAGACTGAGAGATGGACTCTGACATCTTGTTTTTGTCGACGCCATATTTAAAGGGAGAGCAGCGGGTGGATGCCTGCGTCCTATTGGCTGAACACAGGATCAGCTGTGCGTCGCTGTATTTATAGTCTGAGCTTCTCAACACAGGTTAGCGTTTCAAACAGAAGTGATTTCTGACGACCTCAGAAGAAGAGCTGTTGATGCTCATCAGACGGGAAAGTTCTAACGAGTTTGGACCCCACTGGTCCGGCATGATGCCCCCTTAATATAAAAGCTTCCAGCTCGGCTCAGGTAGCGGTTCAGACTTGCACTAAAAGCAGATTCTACATACAGCAACAAACTCCAGCAAGAGTCCAACACAAACAACCGATTCTCGCTTAAAGCTACAAATCTGATTAAGCAAGTTAACAGAGACAATAAAGAAACACAAAATTAATATTAAATGCATACATTACAAAGCTCGCTGTTTCATGTCAGTACAGGAGTCTCATGGTGGTAGTATCATGGTTTGGGCTGCTTTGGACCAGTATCTCTGGACCAGAACTGAGTTCTGAGTTGTACCAGAATATTCTGCAGGAAACATCAAGATATCCGTCTGTGAGCTGAAGCTCAACAGAGAGTCATGCAGTGAGACAACAAGCCTAAACACACAAGTCACTGCCAAAGAACAGTTAAAGCAGAGGAAAGTGACTGTTTAGTCCTTAATCCCATAGAAATACTGTGTAAGGAGCTAAAGCAGGCAGTTCATGCAGGAAACCCACCAACATCCCTGAGATGAGACGGTTCTGTAACGAGGAACGAGCTGATAAACAGTTACTGAAACGTTTACTGGAAAAGGTTCACACACTTTACTCACACAGATATGTAACACTGGATCATTTTCCTCAATAAATACATGAATAAGTTTAATGTCTTTGTCTCGTTTGTTTAATTGGGTTTTCTTTATCTCGTTTTAGGAAACAGACGGCTCTATGTGGATTCATGAGGACTCCTTTGATTGGTTCAATAAGCTCAGAGAGAACCGGGTCTGGGGTCTCTCCTGGAACCTGGTATGAGAAGCCAAGCAGAACATTTCAGCAAGAACTCACATTGACAGCTTCCTGGACTGGTTGTCCTTCAGCCCACTGCTGCGCTGGTCTATTGATTTACTGCGCTGGTCCAAGGTACTGGTCCTGTTGTCTCTCTGGTCCAAGGTACTGGTTCTGTGGTCTCTCTGGTCCATGGTACTGGTCCTGTGGTCTCTCTGGTCCAAGGTACTGGTCCTGTGGTCTCTCTGGTCCATGGTACTGGTTCTGTGGTCTCTCTGGTCCATGGTACTGGTCCTGTGGTCTCTCTGGTCCATGGTACTGGTTCTGTGGTCTCTCTGGTCCATGGTACTGGTCCTGTGGTCCAGTGTCCTGTCCAGGAGGCTGGTGGTGTTGCTGCGGATCAGGACCGGCATGGAAGAGGTGGACTGGGTCTGGGACAGTGTTGCCATGGTGAAGTGGGCTGTCCTCTGGGAGTCATCTAGAAAACACAGGAAGTGATGTAAAAACGAAAAACATGGCTGGTCCGTCAGACCCTGGATCCAGAACCAGGTGTATTAATGTGGTACCTTTGCTGGTTAACATGGAGGACTTCCCAGGTCCAGAACCACCACCCAGCTCTTTGACTTTCCTGGAACACAGAACCAGAACATCAGGAACATTCGACCTGCTTCGTTCCTTTACTCTGACCCGAGTCCCTGACGGAGACCGCGTTCCTGTGAACCTGCAGCTGCACATTTATGAAGATAATCAATGTTTCAATCAGAGTTCAATAATCAATCAGATCTATGTTGGTTTGTTCTAATATTTACAATTTCATTCAGCAGAAGCTTTTATCCAAAGCGACGTAAATCTGAGACTGAAACGAGACCAGCGGGGATCCAGTCAGGAGACAACACCAGTAACCAGTAGCACCAGTAACACCAGTAACACCAGTAACCAGTAGCACCAGTAACCAGTAGCACCAGTAACCAGTAGCACCAGTAACACCAGTAACCATTAGCACCAGTAACCAGTAACACCAGTAACACCAGTAACCAGTAGCACCAGTAACCAGTAGCACCAGTAGCACCAGTAACACCAGTAACCAGTAGCACCAGTAACACCAGTAACCAGTAGCACCAGTAACCAGTAGCACCAGTAACACCAGTAACACCAGTAGCACCAGTAACCAGTAGCACCAGTAACACCAGTAACCAGTAGCACCAGTAACCAGTAGCACCAGTAACACCAGTAACACCAGTAGCACCAGTAACCAGTAGCACCAGTAACACCAGTAACCAGTAACACCACTGTCCCCAACTGTCCCATCACTGTCCCCCACACTGTCCCCCGCACTGTCCCCGCACTGTCCCCCTCACTGTCCCATCACTGTCCCCCGCACTGTCCCATCACTGTCCCCCGCACTGTCCCCGCACTGTCCCCGCACTGTCCCATCACTGTCCCCCGCACTGTCCCATCACTGTTCCCTCACTGTCCCATCACTGTCCCCCTCACTGTCCCATCACTGTCCCCCGCACTGTCCCCCTCACTGTCCCCCGCACTGTCCCCGCACTGTCCCCGCACTGTCCCCCTCACTGTCCCATCACTGTCCCCGCACTGTCCCCCTCACTGTCCCATCACTGTCCCCCGCACTGTCCCCCTCACTGTCCCCCGCACTGTCCCCGCACTGTCCCCGCACTGTCCCACACTGTCCCCCGCACTGTCCCCGCACTGTCCCCGCACTGTCCCCCTCACTGTCCCCGCACTGTCCCCCGCACTGTCCCCGCACTGTCCCCCTCACTGTCCCCCTCACTGTCCCCGCACTGTCCCCGCACTGTCCCACACTGTCCCCCGCACTGTCCCCACACTGTCCCCCGCACTGTCCCCGCACTGTCCCCCGCACTGTCCCCGCACTGTCCCCCGCACTGTCCCCCTCACTGTCCCCCTCACTGTCCCCCGCACTTTTGGGGACAGAGCTTTCAGCGTGGCGGCCCCCACCCTCTGGAACTCTCTCCCTGCAGCTATACGCAGCGCTCCCACCCTGGACTCCTTCAAATCCGCCCTAAAAACGCACCTGTTCACTCAGCTTCTGCTCCACAGCTTCCAAAATTAACTCTTTTCTCTGTTGTTTGATTTTTTGTCCTGTAAAGCGTCTTTGGGTGTTCTGAAAGGCGCTATACAAATCTAATCTATTATTATTATTATTATTATTAACACCAGTAACACCAGTAACACCAGTAACAGATGGGGGGTTTTCTTCTTCCTCCAGTCCAGCAGGAGCAGAGCTGGTCTTCAGTCTTCTTACAGACTGAGAGGGTCAGACAGAGGTCAGAGGTCAGAGGTCACTGGAGTGTTGGGACAGTGCGGACAGAGACTATTGAACCCTTGTGGTCATGTGATCAGTAGTCAGACAGGTGTTTGTTCTATCAGCTGCTGGCCTGAACGTTAACGAGGATCCTGATGAAACCTGCTCAAAGGTTCCAGCTGACACATGCTGCTCTTTGTTTCTGAGGTTTGTGTGGGAGGAGCTGGACACAGCTTTCAAGGTACGCAGTTATAAATAATCCTGGACCAGGTCCCAGTGAACCGGCACAGGGTCCACCTACCGACCTCCAGCCGCCCCCACCGGAGCTGCAGCTGGTGTTCAGTTACTGTGCAACATTCAGGTCTTACTGAGGTCTGTCCGAGCTGGCAGGTTTGGAAGTCGTTGGCTGACTGCTGAGGGATCGACTCCGAGACAGTTTAGCCCTCCTCATCTCTTTACCTGCATGAGGAAGAGGAGATCATCATCATCATCATCATCATCATCATGTGTTCCACAAACGATCAATACTCGCTGAAGTGTGCTTCAGTACTGTAAGAACTGAGCCTGCAAACATCAAACTGTTCTTACCGGAGGAGCCGGCAGCTCCAGAGGACGACACAGACATGGACTTGGTTGCAGACAGACTGGTTTTACTGTCTCTTCCTGTCAAACGAAGGTGGTTTACAGACACAATAAGACTCTTTATTACAAACCCTCAGACAGCAGAGTAAAAACCTCTGAGTGCTGTCAGCAGAATAAAACATGCAGCGCGTCTGCTCACGTTTTCTCTCCGAGTGTTTTTCAGAGTTGAGTTTGCTGTCGCTCTGCTGGCGCTCCAGCTGCTCCTGACCACACAGGAGACGTCATTAAAACGAGACAGATGGTTCAGACTGAAGGTGAACTGTCAGCTTTAGACTCACCATCTCCAGCAGCAGCGTCTCTTCTTTCTCCTTCTTCTGGTCCAGTAAATCCTTCTCCTGCCGTTTGTGAAACTGCACACACATGAAGGTCACAGTCAGGTCAAACTCTCAGTTGTGATTTCTTCCACACTTCAGGTCTCAAGAACATCGACCGCTTACCGGCTCTGTGAGGTCCAGTTTGTCCAGTTCCAGCACCGTCTGAAGAACATGAAAACAGTTCAGTGATTATTCATCATTTAAACTGACGTCTGCATTCAAACCCGAGAACATCAACAACTACACTCAGGTTAAACTGTGTATCTGATCTGGACTGGTCTCTGTAGACCAGATTCTTGTCAGACCTTTAGAGTCCTCTGACGGGGTCTGGACTGGTCTTTGGATCAGGTGGTGCAGGTGTTACCTGGCGGATGGTGGCCACCACATCCTTGTCTTTCTCTCTGCAGAGCAGCTTCTGGACGCAGAAGTCGAGCTGCTGCAGCAGCTGTTTGTCAGCCGGCAGGCGGAGCGACGAACGCAACCGCGGCAACAACTGGCACAGCTTGTACCTGACAGACAGGTGAGCAGACAGACAGGTGAGCAGACAGACAGGTGAGCAGACAG
Source organism: Euthynnus affinis (assembly GCA_029490765.1). NCBI lineage: Eukaryota > Metazoa > Chordata > Actinopteri > Scombriformes > Scombridae > Euthynnus > Euthynnus affinis. The sequence goes on from CM055853.1 coordinate 30,241,395, forward strand.
GTGAACAGACAGGTGAGCAGACAGGTGAGCAGACAGACAGGTGAGCAGACAGGTGAGCAGACAGACAGGTGAGCAGACAGACAGGTGAGCAGACAGGTGAGCAGACAGACAGGTGAGCAGACAGACAGGTGAGCAGACAGGTGAACAGACAGGTGAACAGACAGACAGGTGAGCAGACAGACAGGTGAACAGACAGACAGGTGAGCAGACAGACAGGTGAGCAGACAGGTGAGCAGACAGACAGGTGAGCAGACAGACAGGTGAGCAGACAGACAGGTGAGCAGACAGGTGAACAGACAGACAGGTGAGCAGACAGGTGAACAGACAGGTGAGCAGACAGACAGGTGAGCAGACAGACAGGTGAGCAGACAGACAGGTGAACAGACAGACAGGTGTGTTACATGTGATGTCACACAGACATATTTGACCCGCCTTTCTGGACAGAACCGGCTGAGTTACCTGACGTTGGCGACCGGGTCGTGGACCAGCTCCAGCGCCGGGATCAGAAAATGTTTGTTGAAGTATTTGCGGGAGAAAATCTCGGTGGCCATTTCACAGACATCCAGGAACCGGAGCCGGTTCCAGTAGCTGCGGCCCTGAGCCAGCTCTGAGGATCCACACACAAACACACCAGGTTTACAGCTTCCACTGTTCTCACTGTTCCCGTCCGGCACGCACTGACCGCTGTAAGGACTGTGACGGTAAAGTTCTGACCTTGGATCAGCCGCTCCATCATCTCCTGACGCTGCTCCTGTTTGCGGTTGTAGCGGAGGAACGTGCAGAACGTCCGAGCTGCTTCCTTCTGCACCGGCAGCACCTTCTGCAAGCACAGCAACCAGAGGAGGGTCACCCGTCTGTTCACAGGCTTTACCTGATCGCATCTTATCGTGTCGTGTTGTGTCATCGTGCTGTGCTGACGTTGGTGGTGAGGATGACAAAGATGCGAGGGGAGAAGCTCTGGTGCAGCAGTTCTCCAGGCAGCAGTCTGGCCAGGCAGCTGTAACGTTGCAGCAGCTTCTCATGCAGCCGCCAACGCAGAGAACATCCAACTTTCTGTTCCGCCAACAGCAGAGCCGACAGCAACTCCGGGAACTGCAGAGAAACCAAAGGAACCACAACAACACAGAAGAACACAGATGAGCCGGAGGAAGGCTGACGGGTCCAAAACCGAGACCGTCCCGGGAGACTGAGGAACCTCCAGACCTTCTCCTCAACAGCTGAGGTCATTCTTTCAGGAAATGGGACAACAGTAAGTGAAGTCATCTTTACTGGGTTAGAGGGGATCATTGGTGCGAGTAACGTGTGCATTTGTTTAATATTGTCAGATTCTAGAAGTTTAGCTTAGTTTATTTAGCTTATAAATACACACTGCTGTTTGTTAGAGTTAGTTTAAATACTTGAAGCTTGTTGTATCTCAGTACTAGAATTTAAGATAAAACAGGGTTTTCTTTCTTTTTTCTTATTAAACTGTTGTAAGAACAGTTTGTGACATCATAGTCCAGTCCTGAAGATCTGCATTGCCTCCTACTGTTCTGCTGTTCTCAGTCAGTCTGCTCTAAAACATCAACAGCTGATCCAAATACAGCAGAACCAGCTGCAGGTCCCACATCACCCCTGTTCTTGAACCCCTCCATTGGCTTCTGGGAAAATTCAGACTAAACATAACTTATAAAGCACTCCATGACCTCTCTGATGGAGCCTTCTCTCTATCTCTCTATTTACATTCCTAACCCCGACTCTGAGGAATCATCTTCCACAGCCTGTTAGATCGGCCGAATCCTCGGACTGGCAGAGTCTGTCTGTCTGAAGGTCGATGCTTCTAACAGCTGTCACAAAAACCTTCAGGATCCAACATGAGAAATATGGTTCTGTTGTGTTTCCTCAGTGTGGAAGTTTTCATCATGTGAGGAAGCGAAAGCACGTCTCTAAGAAAGTTAATGACACTTGGACTGAGCAAGTTTGAAGTTGTGAGAGAGAACAGGAAAGTGTGGATGACGCCTCCTGACAGGGACGATGAGTGTGAGTCTGGAGCTCCGTTTGCACTATTGTCATCAGCTGGGAGGAGCACCGACACACAGCTGGAACATGGAGCTGCTGGAGGTTGCTTCCATAGGATCCGACAGCAAAGGAGTTACAGTAGCGCCATCTGTGGGTCATTCCACCCAACATATGCTGGACTGCTGAGCAAACATGATGAAGTGCCCTCATGGTGCCTCACAAGGGAGAGAGAGTCCTGTAATGACTGTCTAGTTGTGTGTTAATCAGGATGAAAGTGCCCTCATAGTGTGAATGAAGAGGATGTAAAGCGGCGTCCATGATGTTGTTGTAACGGGACGAGCTGAGACAGTCTGAGTCTGCCACTGCTACCGAGTCACTGAGATCAACAACAGAAGCCTCAACGAACGAAGACTTCCATCAGAGTCCCAGGAACACCTATGAGCAGGAAGATCAGTGACAAACATTCAGCTGTTTGACATTCCCAACTGTTCCTAGGTGTGATTATTGTTGTCGGGGCCCATAGTGATGAAACATCTGTTAAAACCTGATCTCAACACCTGCAGGTATGAGTCTCATGTGTGAAGGTGCAGATGAACAGTTGGAGCGACAGTGGAGGGATTTTGTTGCTTTGCTTGTTGATTTAAATGAGATGCAGTGGAAATAGTTTTGGACGGCTGCTCCGGCTGGACCATCAGCACTTCAGACAGGGAACCATCGTCCATCCTTTCCACTGCATGCTGAATGCTCACACATCAATTCAACTGGCAGATCAGTTTCCTGCTGTGGTCCGTAATTCTCTGATGGACCTTTCTGGGTCTGAAAGAACCCATCCAGTATTGGAGGAGGTTCTTAAACAGTTGAGGGCAGCTCACATGGGTCTGATACAAGACGCCACTCCTCTAGAAGAAGGCATCACTCCCATTATGCAACTCTTATTGTTCCCATCAAACCTACAGCAGAGAACACAGACGAACCAGAACTACGAACCAGAACCAGAACCAGAACCAGAACCAGGACCAGGACCGGTTCTGGTTCTCTCACCTTGTTGTCCAGCGTCAGATTCTCTCCTCTGGACAGAACCGCCTCCAGAGTTTCCTCCAGGTGATTCATCAGAGCGTCCAACACCTGAGCAACAACAAGTACAGCAATCAATGATCAATAAACATCAGTAACAACACTCAGCTCACTGCTGATTGGTTTACAGGGTAGAAACTGAGAAGAGTGGAGCATCTTGATTGGTGGAGCAGTGTGGCAAGGGGCGTGGCCTCTCACCTCCAGAGCATCATCCTGCAGCAGAGCCAGAAGCTCTTTGTGGACCAGCTGGACATTTGAACCGAGCAGCTTCACCACCTGACAGGAAGAGGCGGAGCCGTCATGTGACATCACAGCATTGTGGTTACATTCTATATTATTTATACATATATAGTATTAGACTTAGACCCAAACCCTGCTGGTACAGAGGGGGTAGGGTCAGCGCTGCAGCGCCCCCTGCTGGTACAGAGGGGGTAGGGTCAGCGCTGTGAGTCTATAGCTGCTTGTTTTGTGTTGGTAACTGCTGAAGTTTGTTTGATCATAATGCCTGGTGCTGATTGGATGAGCTGTTGGCTTACAGCAGGTCTCTGAGGACAGACGACGTTCGCTCTCACCTGGTGGAAACTGGCTGCAGCACTTCGCCGAACGCTGACCTCTGGGTCGCAACACAGACTGCAGAGAGACGGGTACAACTCGGACAGAAAGTGAGACGGGTCAGCAAACACCACCATGGCCTGCAGACGGAGAGACGGGTGGAGAAAGAAGCATGTGACAGGTCGACCTGCGCTGTGCTCAGTGTTACTTGTGTGAGTTTGATCGCTGGATCAAATTACCAACAGATCAGCAACTGAATCTGAGACTTCCTGTTGTTTCCCTCCAGTCTCCTTTATGTTTATTAACTACACTGATGAATGTTATTTTTAATTTATCAAATCAATTTTATTTCTTTAGTGATAATGGTACATGTAATAAATGTAATTTATTTGCAGTGTGGGTTTTCCATGGTGTGGAGCTGAGGAATAACTGAACATATGACACACGAGCAGGAGAGAGCAGCCGTCGCTAACTGCTTAGCTTAAGTTAGCTGGTGAGCTAACGTTGAGCTAAAATAACAACTGTAACTGGATTAGCGAGAAAGTTAGGACAGAGCTAAGAGTGCTTTAGCAGAACTAGTGTATGTTTAAATGTACAGCAGGTAATTATCCACAGTAAGCAGCAAATAAACAGCCAGTTTCTGCAGCACCATGGTAGCTACACATGCAGCTCAACTTTAAACATTTTCAGCTGGTGCAGACACATATTTGCAACAGTTCTTGTCTCTGCATTAGCTATGTATGTTAGCACTGCATGTTCTGTGTGAGCATGAAGCTGTGCTGGCTGGCGGTGTGTACTGGCAGGTTGTAGCAGCAGTTGCAGCGGATCAGGGTCGACTCGTTGCCGTCAGTCTGATTTCCTTCGGCTTGCAGACCAGCGACACACAGCAGCTTAAACCTCTGCAGCAACCGGCTCCTCTGCTCGTCTGACAGGCAGCCTGCAACAAAACCACTCGTCAAGACACGATGACTCAGAGATGCATGAAAACCACACATCCACAAAACAAATGTAAACTGGATCCCATGACTGCCCCAGTGTCCCTGCAGCGGGTCCTCTGCTCCAGGACCAGGACAAAATCCACATCAGTCCTTCTGGGAGGTTGGGCTGTGTGATCCCTGATAGTTGGAACTATGGTCTTTTTTATAAAAATGGGAATCACCACCTGGCCTGATCTCAGGCTCTTTATGAACAATCAACAGACATCCAACAAAAAAACATCACTCAGGTCAGATCAGGCGGGCCGTTCCCTCCAAACGTCCACCTCCAGGTTTTTCACCCACATGAGCATAAAACAGCAGACTTCAGGAAGGCGGGAAACCAAACTGTTTGCTGCACAAACACAGATGACAGTCAGATAAAGAATTTATCTCGAAGCTGGAAGCTCATGAATATCGGCTCTGCGAAGAGGTGACACTGACTAAATGTAGTAGCAACTGCCATCTACTGTCCAGTCCTTATCAATATATCCTTACAGTCGGTTTCTGCAGCCTGGGGTCACCATAGCAACAACCCAATTTCCCAAATGTCAGCGCAGCCAACCCCACAACCAGCCCGGCAGCCCTTTGGCCTCAGCCTGGACCGGCCTCATGGGTGTAGACCTGGATACCAGTTCTCACCTTTCAGCTCCCCTCTCGGGCCCGGATCCAGCAGAGGGCCCCCAACATCACAGCTGAGGGTCAAGAATTTACACAAACCCCTGCACCATGTTAGGATGGCGATCCTCTAAGTGTTTGTCAGCTGATCAGCTGATGTAACATGAACTGCATCATTTCCCTTCATATCATCTTTCATTGTTTCCTTCAGAGGACTCATACTGTTTCTACTGAGCGACATCAGAGTCGCAGCTCACCTGCCAGTCCGCTGCAGAGTTTCCCAAACTGGAACGACAGTGATGCCACGACAGCTTCGTCTGCCTGTGAGGACGCCTCGCACACCGACATCACCAGGGGAACCACGACATGGAGTCTGTCGTCTGCAGAGGAGGGAAGAGTTACTGCTGCACTTTAAGCAACACTTATGTTTCTGTCTCACAGTCTGAGGGAACAGTTTCACAGCTCCGCCTCATGACTCACCGCTGTCAATCACCTCCATCAGGTTGATGATGGTGTTGAAGGCCGCCAGGCGGACGCTGCTCTCCTCGTCTCCGGCGAGATCCACCAGTTCAGGGAGAAGCTCCGTCCTGGTGTCATCCACCCTGAAGGACCAACAGGAAACACACTGATCACCGCTGTAATGCTTTCTTTGTGTTCGCTTTCATTCTGTGTTTGGTTAAATTTACCCGGTTGCCCTGGCGATGTTCTCCAGCTGACGGCACATACCAACTCGGACCTCAAACTCCACGTCCTGACATAAAGAACGAGCCAATGGCAGCAGCTCCTTCTTCACTCTGATAGAAATCATTCCTGTTAATATCAGACCGGGTGTAACAACACACCCCAACAACATGTGATCAATAATCCGTCTGCAGAGTGTACAGTGTGGCTCACATGTGGGAATCAAACTTGCAGGCAACTTTCCCCAAAATGCGACAGCTGGCCAGACGAGCCTGCAGAGAGTGAGACAGCTGGGACTGATAGAGGAGCGGGTTCAGCACCTGCAGAGACACACAGGGAGACGTTTCTCTAATCTGGTCGCTCAGATTGTTTTGATGATGTGATTCTGCTTTGATTAATAATCAGTGATATTGATAATCACTTCTACTGACACTGATCAGTAATCCTGATCACTGTACCTCCTGTTTAATGGTCTCCTTTGGCAGGGCGTTGATGGCCGACAGCAGAGTCTCCAGCCAGGCGTTGCTCACCACTGTCAGCAACAAACAACAAAACACAGCGACGTCAAGGCTGATATCTAAATGCTTCTCTTCTGATTCAACCTCTGAACTAGTTTTCTACTCACTCTAGTGGTTTTTACTCAGATTAGACTTTGCATGCCTTCCGCTCTCTCTCTTAACGTCCGTCAGTATTTCATCCTTCCTGTTCGGAGACACTGACTAGTTTCACTTCAGCCTCCGATTTTAAATTTTCCCTCCTAGTCGCCATTTTCTTTTGTCTAATTCTCTAATTCCTGACACACCTGATCTCATCCCCAC
>CM055853.1:30253109-30350609 GCA_029490765.1 Euthynnus affinis
ACACACACACACTCTCTCTCTCTCTCTCTCACACACACACACACACACACTCTCTCTCTCTCACACACACAGACACACACACACACACACACACACACACACACACTACAGTAGGCAGTCTAACTGCGTCATGCTGCGCAGGTAGCGGGTTTCCTCTCTGCTTCCTGCTGATTTTCCTCCCACTGACTCATCTATCAGATTATCTTCATCCCTCTCCTCATCCTCCTCCTCCTCCTCCTCATCATCATCATCATCATCATCATTATCATCCTCACGTGATCAGAAACTATTCTTCTTCATGTGTGTGTGTATAAACATGTCACATACCTTCAGACTCCTGCGGATCGGCCTCTCGATGAAGGCCAGCTCCTGCAGATCCTCCAGCTGCCCCAGCAGCAGTCCGGACTGGTTCCCAGTCATCCTGCTGGAGAACATCTGCCCGGTGGAAATGTCCCAGTTCTGTACTGGTTGTCAGTGGGAGAGCCGGCGGCGGGTGTCGGTACCGACCATCCCTGACGGTTGTGGGGGGGAGGGGGGGGGGGGTCACTAACCGTTTCCAAGGAGATTCCTGCTCGGTCTGCGCGGCGCGGAGGAAACGTCACGCCAGACTCCCTTCAGAAAGCTCTTATTATAACTTTCATCTGCGAAGCTGCGAATGAAAGCTTCTGCCAGACGTTCAAGATCAAATATTTTATAATTCTGCAGCTTTCATTCTTCCTTCCGGCGCACATTGATCCTCCGAGATGAACCTAAAACCTCTCTGCTGAGAAACATCTGGTCCAAAGAAAGTCCGGTTTGTGATAAGCAGAATCGGATCCTGTGCGGGGAAACTGAACTGCTTGAATGGTATTTTTCTCACAGTTTAACCAAGAAACCGTTTCATTAAAACCGAGAAGTAACGAACATTAAAAAGATCATCAGATGTTGTAAAATCCGCCGGTTCTGCCGGACTCCGTCCACAACTCGCGTTACACGCGTTTCTTTCAAATGAATAAGTCTGCAGATGAAAAAACCTTTAACTTCAAAATCGACACGATCTCCTCTTCAGTTCGGCGTTTAGCCACAACACCAATAAATACGGATTTAAATAAAATCTCGACCTACTTTCTGTCCTGCGCGGAGGGAACGTCGCGCCGAACTGCGTTAAAATGTTCAGCGTTAAAATGCTCCGTTGCTCATCTGTATATCCTGCAATCCTTTATAGGTTTTAAAATGGGCTTCTGCCCACTCATCCCGGCCCACACTCAATACAGCAACAAGCAATTACTGGAATAAAATGTGGATGTTTCTGAACCCTGGTCCGTCTGGTCGCTCCCACGCGGAGGCGGAACCGAGCTGTCAAACATCAGAAAGAGTTCATTAAAGCTTCAGAGTGTCATCATTTATATTATATTGTAATGGTGTTATGTTGTAATATTATATTGTAGCCTAATGATATCGTGTTGTTATCATATATTGTATTTGAGTCATATTTGAATAACAATAACTGGGAAATAATAAACCTAATGTAACTTTTACTTTGTGGTGTCACATATTAAAGCTTTGTGGTGTTAGGGTTGAACCTGGAGTTTGGGACAACCAAATTATAGCTAAATTGTGCCAGTTGCTTTTACACATTACTGCATGATGCTAAGCTGCTTACAACTGGCTTAAGCGGGTTGCTGGAGACCTGGTGGATGTTAAGGGGTCTATTTACAGAAAGCCAACATTCCTCCATGAGCAGCAGCAGGAAACTCTCCTTTAACGGGAAGAAACCTCAAACAGAACTCTAGTGGACTGTGTCAACCACACAGGGTTTGGCTCCAAGAGACTTTTTGTAATGCTTGAGATGTTACATCTGCCTAACAAATTTTGTTCATCTACATCAAATTTAAAGGTGGGGGCTTTGAGAAAATTGTTAGGTGGCGCTATTCAGCCAACTTGCCAAACCCAAGCTGAAGGCCCATATCAGATAACAATTTGCACCACTTCTGGCAGATGTGCAAACTTTTGTGAGTTCTCATGCACCCCTGGAACCTCAAAAATACGGCTGACTGCATAAAATAATAGTAAAAATAATAATAATAATAAATAAAGCTGTGAGCAGCATTGAAGGGGCTCTCCACGCACAGAACGCCATGACGCATCGAAGGGTTTCAGTCACATGTCGACTTCTGAAAGTGTGATTGACATGTGTACTGTCAGGTGTGCTTTTATTCTGAAAGTGTGATTGACATGTGTACTGTCAGGTGTGCTTTTATTCTGAAAGTGTGATTGACATGTGTACTGTCAGGTGTGCTTTTATTGTGAAAGTGTGATTGACATGTGTACTGTCAGGTGTGCTTTTATTGTGAAAGTGTGATTGACATGTGTACTGTCAGGTGTACTTTTACTTTGAAAGTGTGATTGACATGTGTACTGTCAGGTGTACTTTTACTTTGAAAGTGTGATTGACATGTGTGCTGTCAGGTGTGTAGAGACAATCAGTAAAACCTCATATATCTGAATGGAGAGTGTGAGTGCTCGGGCTCGGGATACAACATTTAGTTCTGATTTTATTTTTCTACTTTATCACTAAACTGTCACCCTCACTGCATGTTTCCCCTCAGAGGTCATCACTACTGATTATACAGAGAAGACCTAGAATTACTGTCAGATACATGATAATAACACCAAACTACATACAGAGTTTGTATATAATGTATGTATATAATGTGCTGTATGTATATAATGTACTGTATGTATATAATGTGCTGTATGTATATAAAGTACTGTATGTATATAATGTACTGTATGTATATAATGTGCTGTATGTATATAATGTACTGTATGTATATAATGTGCTGTATGTATATAATGTGCTGTATGTATATAATGTACTGTATGTATATAATGTGCTGTATGTATATAATGTGCTGTATGTATATAATGTGCTGTATGTATATAATGTACTGTATGTATATAATGTGCTGTATGTATATAATGTATGTATATAATGTGCTGTATGTATATAAAGTACTGTATGTATATAATGTGCTGTATGTATATAATGTATGTATATAATGTGCTGTATGTATATAATGTATGTATATAATGTGCTGTATGTATATAATGTGCTGTATGTATATAATGTGCTGTATGTATATAATGTACTGTATGTATATAATGTGCTGTATGTATATAATGTACTGTATGTATATAATGTGCTGTATGTATATAATGTATGTATATAATGTGCTGTATGTATATAATGTATGTATATAATGTGCTGTATGTATATAATGTATGTATATAATACATACATTACTCCCTCCTGTTTTCTCTCTGCTGGAGGATTTTACACTCTTCTGCTGAAATATCTTCATAAATCTCATGACTTTGGCCAATGACATTAAAAATCATATTTTAGTAGTAAATGTTGTTGTGAATCCATTGATGCAGGTTTAAAGTGGTCAGACTGATAGTTTAGATGTCAGAAGCTTCCGTTTGACACAAAGTTCATGTCCAGAGATTGCCTCCCCATTGGTTTACATTGTAAGGTTGTAAGGGTGATGTGGCACTGCAACTTTTGTTCAGCACAGTGTCATCAGTCATGTATTAAAGTGTGAAGTTGATACCATTAACGCCCTGGGAGGAGAAAGTGTTCGAGGGCCAAAATTGGGCAAAAGTCTTATATTTAAAAGCTGATTGTGGATTTCCTGTTGGATTTAGGTCAGGGGTGTCAGTGTGTGATTTGTAGGTCTTGATAAGATGAATAATTGAGTTTTGGTGTGATCTCTTTACGACATCTCTATGGGCTGTGGCGGCCATATTCGTTACATAGGTGGCGCACTTTGGGGGTTAATTTTTGCATTTTATCAAATTTTTCACCAGACCTGATATGTGTGTCAAATTTGGAGTTTTTGAGCCATTAGGGGGTCAAATTTAGGGTTGATGTCTTGTAATAATAAAGAAAGAAAGAAAGAAACAAACACACGAAATGTTATTAGTGCTTAGGGTCCTAATAACAGTGGTAGCAGTGGGCAGTAAACTGGGGACAGCAGTCAATCTGCAGCCGAAGGTTTCCTGTGAAACGAGAAAGCAGAAAAACTCTGGGGATAGAAGTAAAGTTAGTAACATGCATTAATGTTACATGAATACTTACAGATAGAGAAGAGGAGAGAGGAGCCCAGTGCATCATGGGAAGTCCACCAGCAGTCTAGGCCTATAGCAGCATAACTAAGGGCAGTCTAGGCCTATAGCAGCATAACTTAGGGGAAGTCTAGGCCTATAGCAGCATAACTAAGGGCTGGTCCAAGGCCAGCCTGGTCAGACCTAACTATAAACTTTATCAAAGAGGAAAGTTTTAAGCCTACTCTTAAACATAGAGAGGGTGTCTGCCCCTCGGACCGAATCTGGGAGATGGTTCCACAAGAGAGGAGCCTGATAGCTGAAGGCTCTGCCTCCCATTCTACTTTTGGCAACTGTAGGAACCACAAGTAAGTTTGCATACTGGGAGACCAGTGCTCTAGTGGGATTATATGGTACTATGAGTTCTTTCAGATAAGATGGTGTCTGACCATTAAGAGCTTTGTAAGTAAGAAGAAGGATTTTAAATTCTATTCTGGATTTTACTGGAAGCCAATGCAGTGAAGCTAAGATGGGGGAAATATGATCTCTTTTCTTAGTTTTAGTCAGAACAGGAGCAGCTGCATTCTGGACCAGCTGCAGAGTCTTTATAGACCTGTTAGGGCAGCCTGATAATAATGAGTTACAATAATCAGCCTAGAAGTAACAAATGCATGGATTATTGTTTCTGCATGTTTCTGAGACAGCATGTGCCTGATTTCTGAAATATAAAGTAAGTGAAAAAATGCAGTCTTATGTTGTTATATTGTAATTTCATGTTCTTTTGAAATGTTTTGTTGCGTTTTGATTGTTCTGTTGGTCAAGTTCTGTTCAGTTTGTGTTAAGATGCATTTGAAAAAAGCTTCCAGATTGAAAGAAGAATAAAGTGTTTGTGTGATATTTTAGTCTTCTGGAGCCTTGGCTCAGCAGATCAACAGCTCTGTGTGTCTGAATATTTTGGCTTCTAGACAGAGAAAAGAAACACCACTGACCCTGATGGCTTCCAGTCACATTCACATTCACACAGACTGAGCTCACACTTAGCCAAAGGTCGAGCTCAAGTAACCTGTTGCTGTCCACATGTAGGCCATGGATTCATTCCAGTAACTGCTGACAAACAACTGGAACATCAACAACTCTACACAATCCACTCATCAGAGAAACCAGGTCAAATGTTCTGAACCAAACTTTGTGGACTTTTGTTTGTCATCATCAGGTCTAACATGGCCATCTCTGAGGTAAACGTGGAGGACTACAGTGTTTACAGTGAGCTGTCTGATGATGAGCTGCTACAGATTGCTGTAGAGCGAAGCCTCACTGATGGAAACCCTCCTGCAGACAGTTATCATAGAACATCATCATCCTCAGGCCCTGCAGCCTGTGCTGCCCCAAATCAAACAAATCCAAACCCCATACAGAGACATCGGGATCCCCCCAGACACCTGCAATACATCTCTCCACCTCAGCATCCACCGGCACACACTGCAGGCGTCCCCAACTCTGCAAACCCCCCAACCGCCCTATCACGCTTTCTCTACCAGGCCTTCAAGAGGTGAGTCAGTCCAGGACAGATTTTCTGAGCATGAAACAAACAGCAAACGAAAACCTGAAAACAGTTAGCAGTTATGGATGGTAGAAACATGAATAACAGAAATATGTCCAGGACTTTATCATTGTATGTGTTGCACTTTAAAATGTAGTTAACCTGTTAAGTTAGGTTCAAGAGCAGAACCACACCTCAACAACACCGCTAATCACCTGCCAGCCAGGTCAACCCATCCTACCCTGTTTGTCTCAGATTTCTCTAGATCAGACCGACTGCGCCTCTCGCTGCTTATACAAGAACTATACTAAAAAATCTTGCTACTTACAATATCCATCATGAACTATTCAACTATTCGATTCAGATGATGATCCGTATGAAGATATGTTCAACTCTGGTCCACCAGACTCGCAGCAGCAACCAGCCAAACACCCCGTGTAGTCACTTGCGTTCAGCGGTCAGCGTACATCAGTCCTGCCGGCGTCTCCATCCAAACTCCACCAACAAGATCTCTCCGACTCCGTCTTTGGAGTCTCCACAGATCTCAGGCCTCCTCTCCTTCTTCAGTGAGGACTGGACGGGCATGGTCGTAGGAGCCAGCTTCAACTCTCTCCTCACCTGCAGTGATCCCCATCATGCAGGCTTCCAGCTCCTCGCTCTCCGCCACGGTGTATTTGCGGTGCACCCTCACCTGTGAAGCAGCAGTCTTGGTGTCCACAGACTGAGCCGAACATCAGAGACTGGACGGTTGCTCGCCTCCAATGTTTCCTGCGAGGTAAATGCATCGCATTTCACTGCAACTCACACAAAGTTGAACCTTTCAGACTGTATTCAGCCTCCACCAACGCAGCGTCAGACTCCATACCTCCCGCATTGCTGCATCAGCCACAACCTGCAGCATCAGCTCCCTCTGGTGGGGGCCAGGTCATATGTCCCCCTGTGCCTGCTCCCTCTGTTTCTGATTTCATCCTTCTTTTCATACCCGTCTTCACAGGCTTCACAAAATCCCTGCACACATACAACCTTCCATCCCATCATCCTTTCCTCTACCCTTCCTTCCTCTCTTTCCAACTGCTGCCTCCTGCACATCTGCTCCTGAGGCAGTGTTCATGCCAGGAGCTTCTGTCCCCACAATCCAACCACAGCTGCAGACTAACTAGTACAGAACCTCAGCACCCCTGTTAAGAATCCCCATGCAGGTTCCTGACTAACAATCACAGGCTCCCTTACATTATCCATCTTCTTGATGATTTTCTCATTGTCACTCCACTATCACCTCCTCGCCACAGGCTCACTGCACTCATAAACAGTCCTCTGAATTCAACATCCCTCTTTCCAAGGAGAAACATCAAGGCCCGGTACTTCCATTGAGTTCGGAGGCATCGCCCTGGACTTAATTTCGTTCAAACATCTCTGCCCTCTGGGAAATAAAGCGCATCGCTCTGCTCCTGTCTTTACCTCCTGGCAAACAAATTCACCAAACACCAGCTATTAGCCCTCCTTGCCCATCTTGATTATACCAGCCACATAATTCCTCAAGCATATCTTGTCCATCCTTTTGTCTAAGGCTGCTGCCATTCCTTCTCTCCACAATAGAGTCATTACGAACGATGCCTGCAAGATTGAAATGCACACGTGGCTAAATTCCCGTCTTCTCAGAATGGCATTTCCTTCTTCTACAATGACTTCATCAACCAGCCTGCGGATGTAACCACTGTCTGCGTTGTGTTGTGATTTTTATGGATGAAGGCCGACACTCGTTCGTATCTGAACGCACTTTATTTCTGAAAAGCAGCAAGGAAACACACACACTGGTCGGTCACGGTCACATTTAGCACTCGGCACAGCTTTGGAAGAGAAGTTAGCAGATATTAGCATTTCAGCTAAGTAGCTAACTATCGTATAATAACAAAACACAACCAATTGAACTCGTTCGTTCACTCGTTACGTGCGATGTATTTTCTGCGTTCTCAAGCATAACATCACTCTGGTTACGTTATTACAGTACATTATTTTCACATTTTAGTGAAGTGCTGCGCGTTGAGTGACCTACCATGGGCTCAATCCTCTCTTACTGGCGCGGAGATAACGTCACAGCCAGTATTTATAAGCTGCAGAGAGCCATGACAACCAGTGGGTGTCCCTGATACATAGACTGCTGTATAGACCGTATGAAACAGCAGATCTGATTGCCTATTGGTGTTAAGTGGAATCAACTAGACTCCGTTACAATGACATTCAACTGCACACAGGCGCTGCTCCCTCCACAGGTTTTCGGCAGCTACTACAGGGGGAGATGCTTCGCCTCTGCTTGGCCCCAATGTTCCAGTCCCTCGGCTCAGAGTACTGCTCTCCTTCATCTGCACTTTACAAACCGTACTCTTTATTATTAGCTGCCAATCTGGAGGCATGAATGGTCTAAAAAATCCATCCAGACCACAGTGTTATTGTTGTACTACAGTTGTAGTGATCCTAAATAAAGGTCAGTCTTGTCCTCTAGCCATCATGCAGTTCCTGCGCAGACTCACCTTATTCTCGGAATCGGATCTTCACTCTGCACTAATCCGTACCTCCACAGCTGGCAAACCTCCTTAATTCTTCACTAGAATTCATCCTTCACAGTCTCATCACAAGCACGCTCTGTCTACCTAACTAGCTGGAATTGCTTCAAGGCATATCACTCCAACTGTCAACTACCTTTTCCCTTTCTGGACATCATGTCCATCTGCAATTTCTTACCCATGCTCATTCCATCAAACAATCCGGTTCTCTGCCATCCAGACCTACTCAGCAGGAATCGACTCCTTCATCAAACTTGTCACTGGCTTCCATTGTCCTTCAACCTCCCACTCTCATGTTACCAGGTTAATAAAAGGCTTGCATAAACCCTACAGGGCACTTAACCCTAGAATACATGTTCTGTTGGAATCTCAAGGTGGTCCAAATCTGCCCCGACTTCATCAGTTTCTGCCCCGACTTCTTCTCGTCACCCCAGTCTAACCATCTAACCATCTACATTGCTGACCTACTCATATTC
Source organism: Euthynnus affinis (assembly GCA_029490765.1). NCBI lineage: Eukaryota > Metazoa > Chordata > Actinopteri > Scombriformes > Scombridae > Euthynnus > Euthynnus affinis. The sequence continues at coordinate 30,261,776 of CM055853.1, forward strand.
ACGCTCTAAAGGAGCAAAACACATCAGCTGGAAGTTTCTTTCCATATTTACTTGTGCGCCTCAAATCCTATTTCAACCCAAATGAGCCGCTGACTGAATACATCAGCTCCAGGTACACTACTACCTTCACTGCTGGTGAAATGTATTACGTGCACTTTTCAGCCTTGCAGAGAGCTCAGGTGCAGATAACTTGTCACAAGCTGCTGTCGGAGGATTGGCTGGTACACCTGCATTAGGTGCATTATTGGATTGGAGTGTAGGAGCATCTTCACCAGTCCAGCTCCTCACAGCCTGCTGTATCATCATCATGCTGACATCTGAGACCAGCCAATCACAGCTGTCTATGAACCTTAGGAGCCCTATTTTAATGATCTGAGAGAACACTCTGAAGCTCATAGCGCAGGTGAGTTTAGCGTGTGTCCAAATCCACTTTTGGCAGTTTAACAGCAGTTTAAAGGCACATGGTTCAAAGGGGTTGTCCATAGTTTCCTAATTGAGCCTAACATGCAATAAACCAATCAGAATGTCAACTCCCATTCCCTTAAATGCCACGTATGCTTGCACTTGGCGGTCTGCTATTATGATGGCACATTTGTCAAGTAGTAAGAAGGAACACTTCTCTGCAGAGGAAACTGATCTGCTCATGCACAAAGTGAAAGTGCACGATCCATAACGAACACACTGCTGGTCTTGGACCCTCCCTCCCCCCAGTAACATGTCAGATCAGCCAGAAGCTCTGCAGTTTGATCTGATCCGTTGTTCATATCTGTTTACTGGGTCTTGACACCCTCAACCTGATGGGTCTGTTAAAACACCTCCTCACAATTTCTTCCATCATTACTGTGATTAGTCCATTCTGATAAATATTATGACTAAACATTATTATGTATTTTTTTTAAATATGTTGATGTACACAATAATAATCTTTCACATTTTGATCCTTTTATTTGAAATCTCTTGCATGTTTGTGTGCTGCTGTGTCCGTGTGTAACAGGCAGAGTTACACACACACCACTGACTTCAGACCAGGTTTTTGATGGTTGTGCAACTACCACCATTTAATTTACTAAATTAAGGAAAGAACTCATCTGAAACTGAAGTCCTGGACCATCATAGACTGTAAAACATATGGACATAGTCACTTACGTCACCCACTGATTTGTGCAGTACTGTTTTGAGGTCTTAAGTTTAGCAATTTGACCATTGGCATCTTTGACATTTAGAGCCAAAAGTGACCATATTTGGATAAAAGGGGGAGCTGACTCTAACTGCTAGCTTGTTACACATGGTGCATTTACAGTCTGTGGTTTGTGGTGGAAATCTGAAAAAAAAAACAGACAAAGACCAAGTTGTCTTTTGTGTCTTTAATGAAAAGCCTTGCAAGGGATCAACGTACAGTCACAAGAGAGTGTAACTGCAATCTGATGTCAGTTACACAGTATAAACACATTTTATAGACAAGAGAGTGGAAAACATGTATCAGGATGTTTGTGTGGTCCAGTGCCAGATCTCATCAAAGCTGTCAAACACTTAGGAAACCAACTAGCATGTCGTTGACAAAACTACAAAAAAGATAAATGGCTAAACTATATGGCTACATGTTCAAGGTTATTAACGAATGAGTTTTTACAAAGCTTAAAATGATGTAGAGAATACACAGTATGGTTTTTCCATTACAGCTTAACTATAATAATGCTAATGCAAGTTTTTGCTGGTGAAAAACAGGCCTAAAACCATTAAAGCTAAATGTGCTGACCAGAAAAACGGAACATCTTTTAGTTCAACTAAACACTGAACAAGATTTTTTAGGTGACCAAAATTTTACAATTAACTTTCATGAACTGAGAACACACTGAAATAGTGACAGCGACAACTATACTCTATGAATCAGGTGACATGGTTACATTACATAATCAACATTGTCACTGTGGTAAAAACTTAACAATCATACAAGCCACACCCTAAAGCATACGCTGCTTTATCGTCTATTTTACTCTACATGGAAGCATAATTTACTAAATGAACATCATGTTGTATCAAAGAAGACTATAAACTAGCGATTGAGAGCAGAAACTCATCAGGAAACAGTTTACTGAGATAATAAATCAGAGAGAAATAGGATCATTTTCTCATAGACTTCCATACAATCAGACTTCTTTGTGCAGCCCATGGAGTCGCCTCCTGCTGGCCGTTAGAGAGAATGCAGGTTTAATACACTTCAGCATTGGTGTTCAAGCCAGGAGGTTCCTGCTTATGGACTATAGAAGAGTCAGAGTTTCTGGCTGTTCTCTCTGTGTGTTTGTTGTTTTCTGGCTGTTCTCTGTGTTTGTTGTTTTCTGGCTGTTCTCTGTGTTTGTTGTTTTCTGGCTGTTCTCTGTGTTTGTTGTTTTCTGGCTGTTCTCTGTGTTTGTTGTTTTCTGGCTGTTCTCTGTGTTTGTTGTTTTCTGGCCGTTCTCTGTGTGTTTGTTGTTTTCTGGCTGTTCTCTGTGTTTGTTGTTTTCTGGCCGTTCTCTGTGTTTGTTGTTTTCTGGCTGTTCTCTGTGTGTTTGTTGTTTTCTGGCCGTTCTCTGTGTTTGTTGTTTTCTGGCTGTTCTCTGTGTGTTTGTTGTTTTCTGGCCGTTCTCTGTGTTTGTTGTTTTCTGGCTGTTCTCTGTGTGTTTGTTGTTTTCTGGCCGTTCTCTGTGTGTTTGTTGTTTTCTGGCTGTTCTCTCTCTGTGTTTGTTGTTTTCTGGCCGTTCTCTGTGTTTGTTGTTTTCTGGCTGTTCTCTGTGTGTTTGTTGTTTTCTGGCTGTTCTCTGTGTGTTTGTTGTTTTCTGGCTGTTCTCTGTGTGTTTGTTGTTTTCTGGCTGTTCTCTGTGTGTTTGTTGTTTTCTGGCTGTTCTTTGTGTTTGTTTTTTCCAACTGTTCTCTATTTCACTTCCTTCCTCACAGTGTTTTTCTGTTGGTCTCAGAGAGTTTAGTCCTCTGCAGTCTCTGATTATAAACGGAGATGCAGAAGCTTTGATGGATTTGGTCAAACGGAGGTCGAGCAGTCTGACGGAGCCGAACGATGAAGGTTGGATCGCTCTTCATGAAGCTGCTTATTACGGCCAGTTGCAGTGTGTCCGGATCCTCACCAGAGGTGATAAATTCTGTTTGGAGTCTGTGTTTTATCTAAAGGTCCTTCCATCACAACCTAACAGCAGTTTAAAATCTTGTGTGTGCTGACCTTCAGTGGTTTGAGTTCTCTTTTTGCTGCAGTGATGTACAAGCGTAGTCCAGGACCCTGTGACATCACTGGTGGGTGTGACAGAGTGAGACAGAAAACATAGCTTCTAAACCTGCTGTTGAGTTACTATTTAAATGTAAAATGATGAAATGTTTAGTTCAGTGAAAGTTGAGAATGTTTAATAATGTTCTAGTAGTAAAGTATAATGTTTCTCTCCACCATATATATTCATGTCTGCTGTTTTTGCAACTAATCACTTATTATAACGGATATGAACTGATTATAACTGATAGAGGCGGAGGCTGGATGAAAAAAATAAACCCTGGTTGTGACAAAGAGACCAGGACATGTTGACCATTGACCTCCCGTCTGTCCTCAGCTCATCCCAACTCAGTGAACATGTGTAGTTTGAGGAATCAGACCGCTCTGCTGCTGGCTGCTGGCCGAGGACACGCTTCCTGTGTTGAATTTCTTCTGAAGCATGGAGCCGACCCCAACATTGCCAACAAGGACCGAGAGACTCCGCTGTTCATAGGTGAGCTGACATCACAGAACCCACTTCTTTCTTCTTTCTTTGTACACAAAGCTAAAGATGACAAGCAGAAGAACTCTTATTGTGTTCATGGTCCTGGTCTTAAAATAGAATCCTCATACTTTCTGCTTTCAGAAAGTTTAGTTTGTTAGAGCTGAGGAAATGTTCATCGGATGTCATTGCAAATAACAACAACAAACCCCTCCCTGCCATTGTTATTGTTGTCTCCTCGCCTTTGACTGTTGGTGGAAGTTGGTGGTTTGGATTCTTAAAGGTGCAGAAGATATTTTTCCACACACTGTCCTAAGATGTCTTCATTCTCTGAGCACTGATGGATCCTTCTGTTGTCCAGATAGTTTGGAGTATATTGTTGATACAAATCCCCTAGTGGAGAGTACATTTGGTTATCAGTAATAATTCATAATTACTAGAGATAATTATGAATCAATAAATGATTAATATTAATTAATAATACAAGGCTCCAACCATTAGAGAGCCTCACAGGGGGCACCAACTGTGTGAGGAGCACAGCTGGTTATGAATAATAATTAATAATTATCAGAGATAATTATTAAAATTAATAAAAATATTATGAATTAATAATTATGGGGCACCAGCTGGAAGCAGGGACCAATAACCAAACAATTAGGTAGTTTCCTGAAAGCATTCATATTCATAGGTGAACACAGAAGTTGAATTTGAGTTCTGACTCCTTCAATCAGCCACTTTTCACAATATATAAAATACAATAATGACAAAAGATTTCTCTTTAAAGATATAACTGTGTTTATTAAACAATATTTAAGTTAACAAAGTAAGCAGATGCTTTGATCAATAAACTACTGCCCTAAAATCTAATTCTACCTGAGCAAACATACAACTATGTTCAGTGAAAACACTGTACATATGTGTGTGTGTGCACACGTGAAGATGGTGACGTGATCTAGTGTGATGACGCTGAGAGTTCAGATGGTGGACGTGACTATGGGAGGAAGTCATGTGATGCCAGAACCAAATGGTGGAAGTGACGACAGTGTCTTGGCTACACCAATAGCAAGATGGTGCCAAACAAACTTCCCAATGAACAGAAAGCAGTCTTTTAACTATTAGTATCAAAGTTTCAATGGGGCAACATGTACTGATAATAAACTGGGCAGACGTTATGGTAGGGTTAGGGTTAGGGTTAGTTAGGGTTAAGGTATTGGTGCTTGCCTCCGGTGTTGCCACATACTTTTGATCCATTGCTTTCCTGTGTCTCTGGACTGTTGCTGGCACTCAGGTGTTCACTCTGTCCTCCTGCTGAGACCCTCACAGGAACTCAGTGAATCAGTGATCTTTATGTTACTTTTCTTGTTATAATCTTCTAAGAGTGCAAGCTTTTTTCGAGCCATGAGGTGTTGTTGAGTACTTGGTATTTATGGTCCTCATCTTGGCTCTGTGGACTTTAGATACCAAACCCTGAACAGTCTCCATGAGGGCATTTAAATCTTTCTGCAGCTTTTTAATGGAGTTTTTCACACTCAGTTGCATTATTAATTGCATAGGTGACAACTGATCTTCTTGCTAAGGAAAAAGAGACAGTTTCTTCTGTGCTAGCATCAGTAGTTGCAATGTTGTTACCATCCTGTTGTTTTCACTTCACTGAGGGTGTTTTGGTCAGCAATGATAAACTATATTTCTTGTTCCTTGACATCTTATATAGTCCGTATGACCAGACAAAGTACTGCCATAAGTCTCTCAGCCTCTGACTGTTGTTGTTGTGTCTCAGCGTGCGAGCATCCGAGTGAAGCCGTGGTGGAGCTGCTGCTGAAGTTTGGAGCTCAGGTGAATCGCTGTAGCAGTCATGGAGGAAGCCCCCTTCATGAAACCTGCAGACACGGACAATTGCAGCTCTGCAGGATGTTAGTGAAGGCTGGAGCCAAACTGCAAACCAGAGACATCTATGGCATTCAACCACTTTTTACAGCCTCACAGCATGGACATGCTAACATCATCGGCTTCCTCGCCAAGAAAGGTCCGCCACCGAAATTAAAACTGATGGATTGTTTAGTCTTATTTGCACATTGAATAAATGAGGCTATTGATGTTAAAATGTCTGTGTCTCTCAGGTGCAGATATAAATGGAGCAGCTGAAGATGGAGCATCTCCGCTGTTTGAAGCCTCTAAGAATGGTCACATCTCTGCTGTGGAGATGCTGTTGTCTCTGAAGGCCAACGCTAACAAATCGACAAAGTCCGGCCTGCTGCCTCTCCATGTGGCTGTTCAGAACCATCACACACAGTCAGATCCTGAACCTGAAACTCTTCTGTGTTTTAAAATCAACTTTTCACTCAATAAAATTACAAACTTCCTTCAGTTTAGTGATACTTTTGGTTGTATGGAATCTGAATGTGCAGCCTGCTGACTTCTGTTTGTACTTTGCAGGATTGTGATGATGCTGATAGCAGTGACCAGCAGGGCCAGCATTCGGCGCAGTGGCATCAGTCCTCTGCACATTGCTGCAGAAAAGGACAGGGATGACATCATGGAGCTGCTGATTGAGGCAAAATTTGATGTCAACGCTAAGCTGTCGGAGGAACGCTCCAACATGTACGAGGACCGGCGCAGCACGCCGCTCTACTTCTCCGTCTACAATGGGAACCTGGAGGCCACCCAGATGCTGCTGGAGGCTGGAGCTGATGCCAACCAGGATGTTTTCAACCCGCTGCTCATCGCTGTGCGGCTTGGCTGGACAGAAATGGCAGAGCTGCTGCTGAGGTATGGCGCCAATGTCAATGCTCAGATCTCCACCCTGCCGTCCTCGTTCCCATCGGCCATCCTGCTCACCATGGAGTCTCTCTCTATGCTCAAACTGCTGCTGGACAACGGCTGTGATGCCCAGGCCTGCTTCATCTGTCCCCATGGACAGAAACCACATCCTGCCATCTCACTGGCACGCCATCCCATCGAGGAACTTCTGGTCAGCAGAGATGCTCCGCCACAGGACCCCATTCAGGTTAGGGCAGAAATATCTGTCCTCTGAGTGTCCTCTGCCCTCTGAGTGCCCTCTAAGTTCCCTCTGAGTGTCCTCCAAGTGTCCTCTGAGTGCCCTCTAAGTTCCCTCTGAGTGTCCTCCAAGTGTCCTCTGAGTGCCCTCTAAGTTCCCTCTGAGTGTCCTCCAAGTGTCTTCTAAGTTCCCTCTGAGTGTCATATGAGTATCCACTGAGTGTCCTCTGCCCTCTGAGTGTCCTCTGAGTGTCCTCTGCCCTCTGAGTATCCTCTAAGTTTCCTCTGCCTTCTGAGTGTCCTCGAAGTTCCCTCTGAGTGTCTTCTGTGTTACCTCTGAGTGTCCTCTGAGTGTCCTCTACCCTCTGAGTGTCCTCTAAGTTCCCTCTGAGTGTCCTCTAAGTTCCCTCTGAGTGTCCTCTAAGTTCCCTCTGAGTGTCTTCTGTGTTACCTCTAAGTTCCCTCTGAGTGTCTTCTGAGTGTCCTCTGAGTGTCCTCTGAGTGTCCTCTACCCTCTGAGTGTCCTCTAAGTTCCCTCTGAGTGTCCTCTACCCTATGAGTGTCCTCTAAGTTCCCTCTGAGTGTCTTCTGAGTGTCCTGTGAGTGTCCTCTACCCTCTGAGTGTCCTCTACCCTCTGAGTGTCCTCTAAGTTCCCTCTGAGTGTCTTCTGTGTTACCTCTAAGTTCCCTCTGAGTGTCTTCTGAGTGTCCTCTGAGTGTCCTCTACCCTCTGAGTGTCCTCTACCCTCTGAGTGTCCTCTACCCTCTGAGTGTCCTCTAAGTTCCCTCTGAGTGTCCTCTAAGTTCCCTCTGAGTGTCCTCTGAACATCCTCAGAGACCTGTGTCCTTGTTGCAGTTCTGTGAGGCGGTCTCCAGGTCGTCCTTTTTTCGTATCTCTGGTCCAATCATCTCGCTGCTGTTGGACTATGTTGGACACGTCCGTCTCTGCTCTCGGCTGCTGGAGGTTCTGGAGAGTCGCAGTGACTGGGCGCCAATCAAACTGAAAGCTGGTAAGAAAGACATCAAACCTGACAAATCGTCATAGCAACTGTAATTATGGTAACGGCTCCTAAAAAAGGTTCCTGCTCTTATAAAAGTTTTCCATGTTCCCATAAAAAGTCCATAAAAATGTCCCTGAGAGTCAGAAAACATTTCTCCAATAAAGTTCTTAGTTCCTGTTAAACTGTCTCTGATGATGTCAGAGGTCACATGGCACATGAGGTCATTTTAAATGAGCTCAGAGTTATGGATCACTGTGATTGGCTGGCTGAAGACAGAACTGATTGGAGACGGGGCTAAGTAGAGGGACCTGACCCTGCAGTCAGCTGATCAAGTCTGAGATGATTCAGATTATATGTATATATATATATTATAGGTTATTGATCAATCATTGATCAGCTGCTTTAATCATCATAATTATTTATAATGAAGAGTTACAGACTGTGATACTAAATAAAGGTTTGTGAGCTAAAAAGAATCAATGCAAAGTTCTGTTTGAGAGCAAAATATCATAAACTGTTAAAGGTGCCAGAACACCTTTAATGACATTTAAACACTGAAATATATTAAATAAACAACGCTGATCATAAAGACTTTAAATAGACTTTTAAAAAGACCTTCTCACATCTAAAGACAATGTGTCATAAGTTACTGAGTTTTTAGTCACAGACAAAGATTTTGCAAAAACTGAGGATCTCACAGTGTTTTTATTTACAAGACTACAACTAGATTCATTCTGAGATTATATGCATGTGTGCAGCGGTTTGTTCTGAAAAAACCAAAAGCCAAAAAGAAACTGTACATTAATTCATGAATTTAGTTATAACTGAACAACAACAGTGAAGAGAAACAACAGACACAACATGCTGATTGTTTCTGTTATTAACTCATTTTACAAGTAAAAATATATTTGAGTTAATGTGTCTTAGATCTTATCAGCAAAGACGAATGCGTGTCTAAAGGTGTCGTTTTCTACTTGTATTTGCACATTAAAAGAGCTGCACAGTTTATACAGCTGCTCACAAGAAGCAGCTTCAACCATGAACTACCTGGACACACATTTCTGTTTGGAAACCTGCAAACTGCATGAAACACAGTAGAAAAGCAGCAGCCTGGATAATAAAGTCACAAGTTTAACTGGCCTGAGAGGTTTAGGACTGGGGAACTTTGGGAGGAAGCTAATCATAATGGGTGGTATAAGTGGGCAATGTATACAACCAAGAGAATGACTAGTAGTGAGTGTTTGGTTTGCTCCGAGAGTCCTGGCACTATTCCCACAGTAATTCCTGAAAAGCATACTTTCAGAACCTGTGCACAATATCAGTGACAATTGTGTATTAAGGGCAGGTTTAGACCAAAGGAAGGCTTGAGCCCTTTGTTTAGAAATCCAATATGCGGTATTCGATGTCGACTCTTGTATGGATCAAGGCGGAATCAGGATTATTTCGAAAAATGTCAAATTGTAGGTTTGAAGAGCTATGTGGGGAATTTAGTATGCCCACTTCCCAGAGTGAGCCACCAACCGACTATAAAGTAGATTACACACGAGATTATGAGTGTTTTGCTAGTGGAGGGTTTATTAATGATTCTCGGGGAGCTTTGGTAGGAAACACAACTGCTAACTGTAATGTCACTTGGGTGTTATCTTGGTTCCCCGAGTCACAGGTTAGGCCACAATTTATTACTCAGCCTGTGTGGTTTGAAAATCCAGTGCCACTAGTCCAAGATTGCGAGACTGTAAAAATGACCCGTCCCATTTTGCATTTATTAAGTGAGCAGTCCAATGCTGTAGCGGATAGCTTTTGGATGTGTGGGGATGATGTGTTGCGTAATGTACTTCCTTCTAGAGAGATCTTGCCCATCTGACACCTGTGTCTGCATCTTGCCTGGTTCACTCCTCTTTCCTCCACAACAAAATCATGTGTGAAAAAGCAATAAAAACACTGCAGACACACAGCAGCTGACGGAGAGAGGAGGTCGTGGTATAATGTTAATGTGATTTATAAAAAGGGAGACTAAAGGGCAACGAGAACATCAGGGGTCATTTCAATCAGGAGAGACATGATCAGAGCATGATAGATGAAGATGGAAAAGTCTTTGGCAATTAGACCCCATCATGATGTCACTGGATATGAAAGTAGGATAAACTGAGGTCATGTGACCCGACACCAAGTGTTCGGCCCTCACCTTACCGGCAGCGAAGGAGTCTAGTGAGATACGCAGAGGGAGTATTAGACACAGTGCAGTGATAATAACGTCATGATATAATCATTACACTTGGATGATTGAAGATGAAGAAATGATAGAAGGGATTGGGTTGGTGGTCACCAGAGTGAGTGGAGCGAGTGTAAGACGACCATGAGCTGATGAATGAACAGGAAAGAGAGAGAATAGCTGGCAGGTGTGACACAGCACTTTGCCATGCACCAGATTTAATGTATGAGAGGAAGAGATGCCAGCATGATCAGCAGTACATCATAACATTTCTGAAAGTATGACACACTTTGCCAGAAAGGCTCATTTTCAATATTACGAATAAAGTAAATAGAAATACAATCAACAATAAAACACAATGTCAGGACTGCTAACATGTGGATGTTACATACAAAACTTAAGATAAACAAGAGCAGCTCTTACATTAAATATAATAAGACAACAACAAACAATATGAAAACAAACACCTGTGATTTCTACTGAACCAGGCTCTTCATGTTGTGGTGAATGAACGATAGTTGGCAGTTTCTTCTGTGTTGTGGTAAATTGTTCCAATCTTGCGATGCTCTCAGAATCAGACGATCTCTTCTAGTCGTTCTCTGGAAGTTTGGCTTGTTTTTAATGTGATGTCAGTACTGAGTGGAGGAGGAGACATATTAAAGACAAGACACAGGCCTTGTTTTGATGTTTTGTTTTTAGGACTTGTTGCTTTGACAAAAGATCAAATCATCAGCATCCTGATGCGGATCCGTTCAGAACAGGATCCAGGTGTGTTCACATGTTCACCTGTGTTTGTTTCAGTTCCTCCTCATCCTCTGATGCAGCTCTGCAGGCTGAAGATCAGACAGCTGCTCGGCCTCCGCCGCCTACAACTGCTGCATACGCTGCCACTTCCTGTCCGACTCATCCGCTTCCTGTTCTATGACGTCGGCTGCTCACCTGACCTCACCTGTCACAGCTGAACTCTAAACCAAATGATCATTTATAAATAACACATAATGCTTTAATAATATTGATAAGCCTGATAATCGACCGACTGTCAATAAAAATCTGTTTTATTTTCTGAACCAAACTATGACATGATTTATATTTATATTAATATTGTAGGTTTTTATGTGTTTTATTTTTTTGTGTAAAATAATCTTTCTCTTTGCTTCACATGCCGTCATTTATTTCAGTCTTTTTGATTATTTATTGATTCTACAGACCTTTAAACACGAAGTCTGGAAACATCTCATTCATTCAGGAAGAAGACTGATGGATGTTATAAATATGTGAACTGAGTGTTAATCGACACTGTTTGAAAATGTTTGTGTGTCTAGTTTCTGCATCAAAGTACAACTTGTGATCAATTTTTATTGTACAAATAAAGAGATACAAATAAACATGAATAAAACAAACAAAACAGGAGGAAAAACACCTGAACCCTAAACTTTGCACAGTTGGGCGAGGAGCAGACGTCTGCTGAGGAGTCACATGACTTGATGCAAGGATCAATCTCCTCAATCTCTCCTCCTCCCAACAGTAGAAACATTTTTCCAAAAACCACATATTAGTATTAATATTAGTAGTCTGTGTGCAGGGTTAGGGTTAGGGATCCAGGGTTAGGGTTAGGGATCCAGGGTTAGGGATCTAGGGTTAGGGATCTAGGGTTAGGGATCCAGGGTTAGGGTTAGGGATCCAGGGTTAGGGATCTAGGGTTAGGGATCTAGGGTTAGGGATCCAGGGTTAGGGATCCAGGGTTAGGGTTCCAGGGTTAGGGTTCCAGGGTTAGGGATCCAGGGTTAGGGATCTAGGGTTAGGGATCTAGGGTTAGGGATCTAGGGTTAGGGATCTAGGGTTAGGGTTAGGGTTAGGGTTAGGGTTAGGGAAAAGGTGTTTGGGAGGTTAAAGTTGGTTTGGAAGTCTATGAAGTGCCACAATGTCTGTAAAACAATGAACACCATTTTGGCTCCATTGTGAAAATGAATGTGTTTATTCAGCATTTTAAAGTAATTGTTATTAAAACAGAGGAACTCATATTGTGCCATACAGAGAGGAGATGGTACATCATCCTCTCTACATTTAAGAGTTGCTTGAAACTTTATAGTTATTGTTGGTGCATTATATTTGTTTCTATATATTACGATTATATTTATTACTTAGGGATTATAACGCGGGTTAGTCTGCAAGCATGGACCTTGAGGTCCTCGACAGTCAGAGGAACTGTCTGTGTTGTTTGGTAAGGGGTGAACCGGTGTTACCATGGTAACCAAGGTCAGGCGAGACAACAGACAGATTCATGGTTATAATCAGGTTGACTGATCACAGTATCTCCAGCTTTACCCGTCGAGAAGGAGTCCCACTGTCAGTAGCAGCTACTCAGTTACACTATCAGCAGATTCAACACATTAACATCTCTGGTCAGAAACAAACAGCCAAACTCAGCAGTCTGTCGTTTAAAGATGGAACAGCAAGAAACTGTGATTCACTACGATGTCACATCTTTATTCACCTGCAAACACAGTGATCAATAACAAACTACTGTCTGAGGAGATGAGTGGGTTTAAACACCTGGGTCTATCTCCACTGGTCAGACTGGTCAGACTGGTATCAGACTGGTCAGACTGGTCAGACTGGTGTCAGACTGGTCAGACTGGTGTCAGACTGGTATCAGACTGGTCAGACTGGTATCAGACTGGTCAGACTGGTCAGACTGGTGTCAGACTGGTCAGACTGGTATCAGACTGGTGTCAGACTGGTCAGACTGGTGTCAGACTGGTGTCAGACTGGTCAGACTGGTGTCAGACTGGTATCAGACTGGTCAGTCCGATGCGTTATGAACTGATGAAGCCGATTGGATAAAAGGTGAAACGTCTTCAGAAGACAAATCTCAGTCACCTTTGAATCAATTGTTGCCCAGAAATGTTATTTTAGTTTTAAACTGATTTAAACTTGACGTCTGTTTTTATCTGACGGTTCGTCTGGAACAGAAGCTTCAATAAAATCATTTAATCACATTTATAAAGTTCTGAAAAATAAGATTTGAAAGTATATTTATTTTGTCTGTTATGAATCAGAAATCCAGTTTGACCTTTGACTTCACTCAGAGCACAATGTTTATTGTTTATATATATATATAAGTGGAGGGTTTATCAGGATCCAGTAGTGGGTCAGATCAGATCCAGGTCAGATCAGATCCAGGACAGATCAGATCCAGGTCAGATCAGATCCAGGACAGATCAGATCCAGGTCAGATCAGATCCAGGTCAGATCAGATCCAGGTCAGATCAGATCCAGGTCAGATCAGATCCAGGACAGATCAGATCCAGGTCAGATCAGATCCAGGACTAGCCTGTTTAGTGGTTGAGGATGTTTGTGGATCAGTCTGATGTGTTTTGCAGGTTGGGATCAGTTTACATGTCGTTACAGTGAGCGATGTGGGTCAGCTGGTCTCAGACTGCAGGTCCTTAAAATAACTCAGCAGCAGCGTCAGAGTCAGACTCCATTTCAGCCCGACAGACGACACAGCAGCAGATTCACTGACAGGAAACGTTGGTGAGAACTTTCTGTGCTTTCTGCTGTTTGTGAGAAGTTTTCAGGCCGTTTGTGATCTTTAGTTGTCGTTTGGTAGTTTAGTGTTTTTGCTGCGTCGGCGGATCCTGGTGTCTCTGGGTTAAAGGTCACAGCTTTACTGAGGTGACACTGCAACGCTGCAAGCTGCAGAGTTCATCACGGTCACAGCGTGATGATGCACATGTTTTATATATTCAACATGTTTACAGTCAGTCGCTCTCGTAGTGAGTCAGTAGAACTTTTAATATTTAATGTGTTTACACATAATCAACACAAATATGAATAAATACTGAGGTTATTTATCAAAGTGATATGTAGGATTTGTCTAGCGACGTACTGAAGATAAAAGCCGACTCTTTATGTTTGTTTTGTTTGTGGCAGGTTGCCATGGCTGCTGCAGGCGTCTCTCGCTCCTCAGCGGCGTCCACTCTGGGATTCGAAGATTATTCTCTGTACAGCAACCTGAACGATGACGAGCTGCTGCAGCTTGCCATCGAGCGCAGTCTGACCGACACCCACCATGACACCACTGCCAAGACGCCCAATCCCCAGCCTGAGAACAAATTATCCGCTCCAAACCACATCTCCCACAATGCACCTGCAAACCGCAGCTCCCACAATCCACCTCCGAATGACACCAGCGCACACTACAGTTCCCCTAACCCTCCGAGTCAAAAGCCTCCTGATCCGTATGTTAAACATTCAGATGATGATGATGATGATGACATATTAGTGTTTCTATATTGTATTGAAGTCTGAAACATGAAATAATAAATAAATAAATCCTGAGACCTCGACAGAGAAACTAAACATCTATCATTAATGAGATGACTGATAACGAGCATCAAACGCATCTCATCGCCATGGTAACTAGGAAATTAGACATCACTCTTCATGTCTGTCTCTACTATCTTATCAGAAGTTCAGAAAACAGATCACATTTATTAATCAGCCTCACATATTTATTAACCTCTGAATCCTCTGAATCAAGTCTCTGTGCTCTGATTGGCTGTCCTGTCAGTCTCTGTGCTCTGATTGGCTGTCCTGTCAGTCTCTGTGCTCTGATTGGCTGTCCTGTCAGTCTCTGTGCTCTGATTGGCTGTCCTGTCAGTCTCTGCGTTCTGATTGGCTGTCCTGTCAGTCTCTGTGCTCTGATTGGCTGTTGTCTTGTGTTCCTGTGGCAGAAAGACGTTTAAAGGGACAATCAGCCGCTTCATGACCGGCTCTGGAAAGAGGATGGTGGCTTATCGCAGGTTTGATGGCAGACTGGTCCACCTCGCTCCAGAACCTGAAGAGTAAGTTTGGTCACCTGATCACCTGTCTGACACAGGTGATCAGGTGGCTGATGGGTATTTTCCCTCAGGGAGGAGGAGCCTCTGTTCAAAGCGATCCGTCTCGGTGATGTGAGCAGTGTGAAAGCTCTGGTGATGTGTTCAGGAACAAACCTGATGCTGCCCAGTAAACCAGGCTGGCTGGCGACTCACCAGGCGGCCTGGTTCGGTCAGGAGAGCTGCCTGAGAGTCCTGCTGGCAGGTAACACACACACTAACACACACACACACACACTAACACACACACACTAACACACACACACACACACTAACACACGCACACACACACACTAACACACACACACTAACACACACACACACACACTAACACACACACTAACACACACACACACACACTAACACACACACACTAACACACACACACTAACACACACACACACACACACTAACACACACACTAACACACACACACTAACACACACACACACACACTAACACACACACACTAACACACACACTAACACACACACTAACACACACACACTAACACACTAATGTCGTGGTAAATCTTCAGCTGGGCCTTGAACTTCAACTCTCCCACAACTCAAAGACTTATTTCATTACTAATTGAGAAATAGACTCGAAAGAATACACTGAAGCTAAAAGAGTTTAAATGTGAATAGATTTACTGTGTATCAAAGTGCAAATACAGAGTAAACCGAGGCTTTGACCAAGGAACAAAACCTGCAGATTCTCACAAACAATGCATTTTATACCCCCTCATGTGGTGTCTCATATTACACCACACCTTCTGTGATGATCATATTTTTGATATTAACCCAAAAGTAATCCAAACATAGACAACCTTAGTGTCATACTGCTCGCAGTTTTTTTTCCAGTCTGATTTGGACTCTTCAACTTTCCCACACTCTAACGGCCTTGAGTTTTTAGCTGAGTCACTCTTTTAGTTTTACCTAGACTTCTGTTAAACCATTCCTTCAGTGTTTACTTCTAAAAATGCTTATTGTAAATACAAATGTTTCACCTTCATTTTTATTATTATAATCCTAATTTTCCACCACACTAACACTAACACACACACACACACTAACACACACACACTAACACACACTAACACACACTAACACACACACATACACACACACACTAACACTAACACTAACACACACTAACACACACACACTAACACACACACTAACACGCACACACACTAACACACACACTAACACACTAACACACACACACTAACACACACACTAACACACACACTAACACAGCAGCAGCATAACTAAGGGCAGTCTAGGCCTATAGCAGCATAACTAAGGGCAGTCTAGGCCTATAGCAGCGTAACTAAGGGCAGTCTAGGCCTATAGCAGCATAACTAAGGGCAGTCTAGGCCTATAGCAGCATAACTAAGGGCAGTCTAGGCCTATAGCAGCATAACTAAGGGCAGTCTAGGTCTATAGCAGCATAACTAAGGGCAGTCTAGGCCTATAGCAGCATAACTAAGGGCTGATCCAAGGCCAGCCTGGTCAGACCTAACTATAAGCTTTATCAAAGAGGAAAGTTTTAAGCCTACTCTTAAACATAGAGAGGGTGTCTGCCCCTCGGACCGAATCTGGGAGATGGTTCCACAAGAGAGGAGCCTGATAGCTGAAGGCTCTGCCTCCCATTCTACTTTTAAATACTGTAGGAACCACCAGTAAACCTGCATACTGGGAGACCAGTGCTCTAGTGGGATTATATGGTACTGTGAGTTCTTTCAGATAAGATGGTGTCTGACCGTTAAGAGCTTTGTAGGTAAGAAGAAGGATTTTAAATTCTATTCTGGATTTTAATGGAAGCCAATGCAGTGAAGCTAAGATGGGGGAAATATGATCTCTTTTCTTAGTTTTAGTCAGAACAGGAGCAGCTGCATTCTGGACCAGCTGCAGAGTCTTTATAGACCTGTTAGGGCAGCCTGATAATAATGAGTTACAATAATCAGCCTAGAAGTAACAAATGTGGATTATTGTTTCTGCATCTTGTTGTGAAAGGATGTGTCTGATTTTAGTGATATTACGAAGGTGAAAAAAGGCAGTCCTTGAAAGGTGTTTTATGTGGGAGTTAAAGGACATATCCTGATCAAAGATAACTCCCAGATTCCTTACGGTGGTGCTGGAGGCCAGGGTAATGCCATCTAGATTAGTTAAATCATTAGATAATGTGTTTCTAAGGTGTTTAGGACCAAACACAATAACTTCAGTTTTATCTGAGTTTAGCAGTAAATTGCAGGTCATCCAGGTCTTTATGTCTTTAAGGCTGCTTGGAGTCTAGATAACTGATTGGTTCATCTGGCTTCATTGATAAATATATTTGGGTATCATCTGCATAACAATGGAAATTTATGGAGTGTTTCTGAATAATATTCCCTAAAGGAAGCAGATATAAAGTGAATAGTAAAGGTCCCAGAACAGAACCTTGAGGAACTCCGTGTCTAACTTTTGCTTTTATGGAGGATTCATCATTAACATGAACAAACTGAAATCGATCTGATAAATATGATTTAAACCAGCATAATGCAGAACCTTTAATGCCAGTGAAATGTTCCAGTCTCTGTAACAGGATCTGATGGTCAACAGTGATAAATTGGTGGCTGTTCAGGGCAGGAAGTGATGAATTTTGTCTTTTTCTTCTTGAGCTTGTTTAATTTCATCGTTAAAGAAGCTCATTATAGAGTTACGACTGTTTGTCAGCCAAAGTGCTGAAAACCTGCAGCTGTTTTTATTCTCCAATAAATCAAATGATGTTTTTATGAGTAAACTGTTTATTGTGAGTAAAGCCGCCGACTGCAGACTGAAGTCATGTGTTTGTGATCAGCTCAGCCGGGGATGGTCAACAAGCGGACCGAGCGCGGTGAGACGGCGCTGCTGGTCGCCGTCAGCAAGGATCATCTGCCATGTGTTGAGGTGCTACTGAACCACGGAGCGGAGCCCGACATCGCCAACTACGACCGCGAGTCGCCGCTCTATAAAGGTAACAATGAAGGTTTGACCTGCTCATACCAAATATATTGATCTCTTAACCAATCAGAGAGCAGGATTCTGGTCAACGTAGAGTTGCAAATGTCTTACAAAGTAAATGATTTTGTTGTGATGAGCTGTTCTGTGTGTTGTGTCGCTTTAACTGCAGCCTGTGAGAGGAACAGCGCCGCGCTGGTGGCGGTGCTGCTGAATCGTGGCGCGGTGGTGAACGCAGCGAGTAATCATGGCTGGACGCCGCTGCAGGAAGCCGTGTGCAGGAACAACACGGAGGTCTGTGAGATGCTGCTGAAGGCCGGAGCCAAACACACACTGGCAGACAAGTTCGGCATCACGCCGGTGTTCACCGCCGCTCAGAGCGGGCAGGTCGCCGCGCTGCGCCTCCTCCTCAAACACGGTGCGTGGACAAATTAACATATAAACACATGAATATTTAACACACAAACACAGTTAGTGTGTATCAGTGCAGCTGGTCCACAGACGGAGATAAAAAACAATATTTGGCTGAAATAATATTTTTTCTCTCTTTGGAAAAAAATCCATCATTGAAATTCTGATTAAAACACTTCAACAGCGACACCTGCAGGGCGGGAGGAGAAAGAGCTCATCTTTGATGGGACTCCAAGGAGGCCGTCCTCCCCGACCAATCAGCAACCAGAATGCAATTTTTTTTGTACTTTTTATTTATAAGCTTTCTTTTTAAGATTTTACAAACATAAAGAGGACAAACAAGCAGAAAAACAAAGCAGAAATAAAGACAGGACATTCACAGAGAACAACAAACAAAGAACCAGGTCCAGGGAGGTCCATAGTGTAAACCAGGTTTGTCTGATCCAGCACCATAAGTGCCAGCGTATCATCATTCCTTCTCGGCTATTTTTCCCATCTTTTATCGCATAAATCTTTTTGGAGGCGTATGGAGTACGTCATTTGCTCCAGAACATGGAGGTGTTTAACAATATTAACAAACATGCTTATTGTGGGGCCGTTCCTCTGGAGCCAGTGCTTTGCGATAGCTTTTCAGCCAGTAGTACCTTTAACAGGTAAGAGTCATTTTTGTTGAGCCCGTCTGGGATATTTCCAAGCTAGAGGGTTGTGAATGACACAGGTAGATTGAAACACAAAAGCTTTGAGATAACATCTGCCACTTGCTTCCAGAAAGTCTGGATAAAGGGAAGGACCAGAAGATAAAGGCTCCACAGTCCCTCCAGCAGCCCGTCCGTTTTGATTTCAGCTTGGGAGTGATGAAAAAGCAAATTATGTTTTTCCAACAAAAGTCTCTCCAGGTCCAAGAGTTGGTGGAAGATGCCTGAGTTTTCCAAGCGTCCAGCCACGTGTCCTCCGTTATTTCAGCTGCCGACTGTCTCTCCCATCGTTGCTTCAGAGTCTGTGGAGTCCGTGTTCAGCGAGCTGATACTGCAATATAGTTTACTGATAAGTCCTTTATTCCTCCCTGAGCCGCAGGCATCCATAAATATATGAATAATCTTAGATGAATTACTAGTTGGTCCAATCATAGTTTCCAGATTTCATATTCAGTTCTCTCCACTGTGAGGCAGAGTAGCAGCAGATAGCTGCAAATGTTATGACGTGAACACTTAGATAACAGATAACATGAGTCAGATCTTCTCTGTCTGATGGTTAAATGTCTCTGTGTGGCTTTCTGTGAATTTCTCTCTACACTGAGCTGTCTGGACTCTGGCTGCTTCTACCTGGATCTGCAGTTCGTTATTGAGTTATAAACTTAAAGTAACGAGAATAACAAGTGTTAACTAGTAGTGTAACGGATCCTAGTTGATCTGTGATCCGTACTGATCCCCTCACGGTTCAGCAGACATATGAACTGCAGATTAATTAGCAGACAGCGTGTCGCTAACGGCAACAAACAAACCAGCATCTAACAGGTCTGGTTAACGTTGTTTAACGTTAATTAGCATCTAGCTGCTAACTGATGTTAGCGGTAAATGTTTGTTGAAGCTGAGGATGAGACGTGTGTTCATGTTTCTAAGTTATCTTCAGGATTCTGATCCTAAAAATGATCCGTGATTCAAATCTGTGATACGATCCGAATTCTGTGTTCATGTTAACATTTATATATTTATATAGATCAGAGTTTGTAAGTCATGTGTTTGACGCATTAATACTTTCAGATCTGTGAATTTAGCTTCGTGCTACTTTATATATTATATAATTATAAATAAACAGGAAACACGTGAATCATGTGATGTTTGTTTATATATTATATTATATTATATCATATAAACATAACGTCCTTGTTAATATGTAATTACAAACATATTTAGTCAGTGAAATATATTAAAATTATAAAGAAGGAAACAGAATGTCATTACTGGTCAAAAACAGTTTTTCAGGCAAAACTCTGAACGTATGACGTGTTTGGATTGTTATACGGTGACCTTTGACCTCTGACCTCTGACCTCCGCAGGTGCAGACATTAACAGCCAGGCTACTGACGGAGCGACGGCTCTCTATGAAGCCACTAAAAACGGACACGAGGACGTCGTGGAGCTGCTCCTCTCTCAGAAGGCCGACGCCAACACGCCCGGGAAGACGGGATTATTACCGCTACACATCGCCGCCCAGAGAGGAAGTGACACGTACGTTCAGCGCCGCTGTTTCCTCTTTTCCAGTCAGATAAACCTTCTTCTTCACTTACCGGCTAAGTCCTGCCGTTTCCTGTTGCAGAATGGTGTCCATGTTGATCCCGGCAACCAGCAAGGCCAGAGTCCGCCGGACGGGCATCAGCCCGCTGCACATGGCCGCCGAGCGTAACCGTGACGACGTCCTGGAGACTCTGATTGAGGCAGGATTTGACGTCAACGCTCAGCTGTCCGAAGAGCGCTCTAAACTGTACGAGGACCGGCGGAGAACGGCGCTCTACTTCTCTGTTATCGACAATAACATCGACGCCGTCCGCATGCTGCTGGCGGCCGGCGCCGACCCCAACCTGGACGTGTTCCGGCCGCTGATGGTGGCGGCTCGGCTCGGCTGCATCGAAACCGTCATGCTGCTGGTGGAGCACGGCGCCGACATCAACGCCAGCATCCCCACGCACCCCACCACCTTCCCCGCCGTCTACATGTTCTCCATGAAGTACCTGCCCATGTTCAAGTACCTGCTGGACAACGGAGGCCACGCCCACTCCTGCTTCACCTGCGTGTACGGCAGCGGACCTCATCCGCCACTCAAGACCTCCAGATCCCCCAGAGACCGCTTCGAAGACGACGTGGACGAGTCTCAACACGGCCCGGTGCGAGGCGTTCAGGTACGTTACAAACTGTGACTGATTAATAGATAGATTGATTGAGAGTTCTGTGGTTAATTGATTGATTGATTGATTAATTGACAGTTCTGTGAGATGATCTCCGCCCCCAGCATCAGTCGGTGGGCGGGGCCGATCATCGATGTGCTGTTGGACTATGTTGGTCATGTGACTCTCTGCTCCAGACTGGTGGAACATCTGGACAGCTTCTCTGAGTGGAGCAACATCAAGGAGAAAGCAGGTGAGTCCGTAACAGGTAATCCTAGTGACGTCACCAGTGACGTCACCAGTGACGTCACCAGTGATGTCACCGGTGATGTCACGTTCTTCCTCTCTTGCAGCGCCTCCTCGGCCGTTGCTGCAGCTCTGCCGGCTGCAGGTCGTGCGGCTGGTCGGCCATCGGCGGCTGCAGAAGTTGCCGCTGCCTGGAAGTCTGATCCGCTTCCTGCAGCACCAGGAAGGTTCTGTGGACGTCTGCTGAGACCGGACAGCTGACAGTAGAGTATTGATCAGTATTGATTATTGATGTTTCTGATGATGCAAACATGAACTGTGATGACTTTGCTTGACAGCTGCTGGATAAAAACCACAGCGAGCCTTTTTATTAAACTGTCTGTGTGAAGAGTTTTTAAAGTCGTCAGTAGGAACCAGACGAACAAAAACATCAGTTAATGCAGCACAGATGTGACAGAAAATGTCAAATTAACATTTTTACTAAAAGTTTTTGTGTTTTTAAATAGATTTAATAAATAAATGAGAAGCTGTGATTTCTGTCTCTTTAATGTGAAGTTTTCTGATTCTTTGCTTAAATCTTCATCCTGAGACGCCGTCAGTGACGGAACGAGCCTTCATGCTGCTGACTTCACTGTGGCCAGTATAAAACCAGTATACTGGTATGAAACCAGTATACTGGTATGAAACCAGTATACTGGTATGAAACCAGTATAAAAGTCAGTTGGATATTAATTGAATGAAAATAAAATTGATCTGCAGGAACTGATCAGTTTTCAGTGACTGTTGCTCGGAGACAGTTTTATTTTGAAGGTCTGCGTGGACCCTAACACTAACTAACCCGGACCCCTGCTGGTCTGCAGACCCCAGTTTGGGAAACATTCTTCTAAACAATATGATAACCACATTACAAAGTGTTGTAGCCATTTTTAGTTTAAAAAGAATATGATGGTGTAGTCTATGAATTATTAGGAGCTTTTTACAGCAGCTCTTTGCTTTTTGGACCAGAACCATCTTATATTTCATGTGTTTCTTTATTATTTCGCCACTTAAACCCTAAATTTGTCCCCTAAATGCTCAAAAATGCACTGTAAATGCAAATGTAAAAATTAACCCTTAAAGAGCCAAAATGTGCTGACTAGCGCCACCTATGTAACTAAAATGGCCGCCACAGTCCGCAGGAATGTCATAAAGAGATCAAACCAAAACTCAATTATTCGTCTCATCAAGACCTACAAATCACACACTGACACCCCTGACCTACATCCAACAGGAAGTCCACAATCTCACTTTCAAAATAAGCCTTTGCCACAATTTTGGGCCCCAAACAAACACTATTTCCTCCGGGGGCAGAATGTATCTATTGTTCCAGATAAAGAACCTGTTTGGAGTAAAATGCTGCTTATAAATGAAACACCATGCTGATCACCGACTGAGGAGAAGATATACTGAGCAATAGAGAGGGTGGGTTTAGGGAAGGAAGGGTTAGTTTAGGGAGGTGCAACAGATTAAAGCACCTTTACTGTATTCATTCATTAGCACAGATTATTTTAGATCGTCCGGTTTTTCCAAACAAAGTCAAATAAAATCTTGTCTATAGATTTACACACATTGATAAGGCAGCATATGTTAACCTTAAATCTGTTTTTGGTTTTAGGGTTGAGGTGAAGTTGTTTGAACATCTTTGGGATTCATTTTTATTGATAATGATACCTAAATAAGTAAGAGAGTTCTTTGCTGGGATGTTAGAGTTTGACTCAGCAGGAGACCAGATGTCCTGTAAAGCTGAAGATGGATGCTATCCTTTAAAAACAACGTCTGCCAGGTGGCTGATTAAAACCTTGCAGATCACTACAACTGGGAGCACTGGTGCATAGTGGTGACTCTAGTATGGTGACGTCACTGGATGTGATGGCGTTTTCAGTCCAAAATGGCGTCAACGCTCCAGCGGCGCCATCTAGCGTCAAAAAGCAGCAGCTCCGTCTGTTGCGCTTCTCTACGACACAGAATCACGGCTGTTCAAACACACACATTATCTGATAATATGAATATTAATGGCTGCTGCCGCTTTGCTGTCATCGCTGCTTTGTTTTGGCGACACAGACAGCTGAGCGCGTGCTGACGCTTCAGGCTGTGACGTCTCGTTTGAGTGACGTAGTCGATGGTGTCAGGTGACAAAACAGAGACGAGGCTTCCCAGAGCTCCGGGACTGACAGCGGACTAAACACCTGCGAAAAGCACAACTTTGATTTGAAATAATCTGCGTGAAGGAAGGTAAGCGTTGCCAAAAACACGAGCTGACCGGCAAACAGTCGGCTAACGAACTAATTGGCTGCTAACAGGCTGCTAATGCTAACATGCTAACAGGCTTCTAACAGCCCCTAATGCTAACATGCTAACAGGCTGCTAACAGCCCCTAATGCTAATATGCTAACAGCCCCCTAATGCTAACATGCTAACAGGCTGCTAACGCGCGGCGGACTTTGTGTATTTTAATAAAGAGCGAAACATTAATATCAACTGTTTAACTGTCTGAGAGGTGAACCCTGACCCCTGACCTCTAACCTCTGACCTCTAACCCCTGACGGAGTCATCGGGCAGAAACTCTTTAACTCAAACAGCTGAAGTTCAGATTTAAAACAACTGAAATGAATGAAGCTTCAATACAGGCTGATTATTGATTATTGATCTGTCGCAGTGTTGATTATTGATCTGTTGCAGTATTGATGGCGTATTGATTATTGATCTGTTGCAGTATTGATTATTGATCTGTTGCAGTGTTGATGGCGTATTGATTATTGATCTGTTGCAGTATTGATGACGTATTGATTATTGATCTGTTGTAGTATTGATGACGTATTGATTATTGATCTGTTGCAGTATTGATTATTGATCTGTCGCAGTGTTGATTATTGATCTGTTGCAGTATTGATGGCGTATTGATTATTGATCTGTTGCAGTATTGATTATTGATCTGTCGCAGTGTTGATTATTGATCTGTTGCAGTATTGATGGCGTATTGATTATTGATCTGTTGCAGTATTGATTATTGATCTGTTGCAGTGTTGATGGCGTATTGATTATTGATCTGTTGCAGTATTGATGACGTATTGATTATTGATCTGTTGTAGTATTGATGACGTATTGATTATTGATCTGTTGCAGTATTGATTATTGATCTGTCGCAGTGTTGATTATTGATCTGTTGCAGTATTGATGACGTATTGATTATTGATCTGTTGCAGTATTGATTATTGATCTGTTGCAGTGTTGATGGCGTATTGATTATTGATCTGTTGCAGTATTGATTATTGATCTGTTGCAGTATTGATTATTGATCTGTTGCAGTATTGATGACGTATTGATTATTGATCTGTTGTAGTATTGATTATTGATGTGTTGCAGTATTGATGACGTATTGATTATTGATGTGTTGCAGTGTTGATTATTGATCTGTTGCAGTATTGATGACGTATTGATTATTGATGTGTTGCAGTATTGATGACGTATTGATTATTGATGTGTTGCAGTGTTGATTATTGATGTGTTGCAGTGTTGATGACGTATTGATTATTGATGTGTTGCAGTATTGATGACGTATTGATTATTGATCTGTTGCAGTATTGATGACGTATTGATTATTGATGTGTTGCAGTGTTGATGACGTATTGATTATTGATGTGTTGCAGTATTGATGACGTATTGATTATTGATCTGTTGCAGTATTGATTATTGATGTGTTGCAGTATTGATGACGTATTGATTATTGATCTGTTGCAGTATTGATGACGTATTGATTATTGATCTGTTGCAGTATGGAGGATGATGAACTTCCGCCAGAGGATGGGCTGGGTGGGCGTGGCTCTCTACCTGCTGCTCAGCGTCTTATTGGTCTACTACGTGTTTGAGGTTCAGCGGTTCAGTTTGGAGCACGTGCAGAGAGGAGCGACCGGCCCGTCGGCTCCGCCCCCCGCCGTCAGCTGGAGTCAGAGCGTCGGCGCCCGCCTGCCGCCGCTTCCTGCGTGGATGTGGGCGTCGGTCTTCCTGCTGCCGTACCTGCAGCTGTTCCTCTTCCTGTTCTCGTGCACCAGAGCCGACCCTCGCGCCGTCGGTTACTGCGTCCTGCCCGTCTGCCTCGCCCTGCTCTGCAGCCGCCGCCACGCCGTCGGCAAACCGTCCAATCACAGCGGCCCGCCACTTATAGACACATAGAGGGGCGGGGCCGATGCGGGACGCCACCAGAAGAGAACTGTTTGTTTGTGATGTCACTTCCTGTGTGCCTTTCGACAGACCCGCCTGATCAGCGTGTCGAACTGCCCCGAGCGCGGACTGTCAGGATCTACTTTTTATAAACACACAGAATCCTGCGCTGTGATTGGCTGAACGCTGGCTGAAGCACCGGTACTGTTGCTATGGTAACAAGCCAATCAGAGAGCAGCATTCTCTGTGACAGGTGATTGATTTGCTACTTTCTGTGTTTAATATCATTAGTCACATGACATACACTGGTTACCATGACAACTTTATTATGTCAATAAAATGAAAGAAAAAAAACAAACAGTGTCAAGTTTTACATTTTTATTTTACAAAATCAAAGTTTTATTTTACAGAAGTGAAGAAGATCTCACCTGACCCCACCTGACCCCTCCTGACCCCACCTGACCCCTCCTGACCCCACCTGACCTCACCTGACCCCTCCTGACCCCTCCTGACCCCTCCTGACCCCTCCTGACCTCACCTGACCCCTCCTGACCCCTACTGACCTCACCTGACCCCTCCTGACCCCTCCTGACCCCTCCTGACCCCTCCTGACCTCACCTGACCCCTCCTGACCCCTACTGACCCCACCTGACCCCTACTGACCTCACCTGACCCCTACTGACCTCACCTGACCTCATCTGACCCCTACTGACCCCACCTGACCTCATCTGACCCCTACTGACCCCACCTGACCTCACCTGACCCCTCCTGATCTCACCTGACCCCTCCTGACCTCACCTGACCTCACCTGACCCCTCCTGACCTCACCTGACCTCACCTGACCTCATCTGACCCCACCTGACCCCTCCTGACCCCTCCTGACCTCACCTGACTGATGTCAGATTCTCAGGTATCTCAGGAGTCCTCAGGTATCTCAGGTGTCCTCAGGTATCTCAGGTATCTCAGGTATCTCAGGAGTCCTCAGGTATCTCAGGAGTCCTCAGGTGTCTCAGGTATTTCAGGAGTCCTCAGGTATCTCAGGTATCTCAGGTATCTCAGGTATCTCAGGAGTCCTCAGGTGTCTCAGGTATCTCAGGTGTCCTCAGGTGTCTCAGGTATCTCAGGAGTCCTCAGGTGTCTCAGGTATCTCAGGAGTCCTCAGGTATCTCAGGTATCTCAGGAGTCCTCAGGTGTCTCAGGTATCTCAGGTGTCCTCAGGTATCTCAGGAGTCCTCAGGTATCTCAGGTGTCCTCAGGTATCTCAGGAGTCCTCAGGTATCTCAGGAGTCCTCAGGTATCTCAGGTATCTCAGGTGTCCTCAGGTATCTCAGGTATCTCAGGTGTCCTCAGGTATCTCAGGTGTCCTCAGGTATCTCAGGAGTCCTCAGGTATCTCAGGAGTCCTCAGGTATCTCAGGAGTCCTCAGGTATCTCAGGTATCTCAGGTGTCCTCAGGTGTCCTCAGGTATCTCAGGAGTCCTCAGGTGTCCTCAGGTGTCTCAGGTATTTCAGGAGTCCTCAGGTATCTCAGGAGTCCTCAGGTATCTCAGGTGTCCTCAGGTATCTCAGGTGTCCTCAGGTATCTCAGGAGTCCTCAGGTATCTCAGGAGTCCTCAGGTATCTCAGGTGTCCTCAGGTATCTCAGGAGTCCTCAGGTGTCCTCAGGTGTCTCAGGTATTTCAGGAGTCCTCAGGTATCTCAGGAGTCCTCAGGTATCTCAGGTGTCCTCAGGTATCTCAGGAGTCCTCAGGTATCTCAGGAGTCCTCAGGTATCTCAGGAGTCCTCAGGTATCTCAGGTATCTCAGGTGTCCTCAGGTGTCTCAGGTATTTCAGGAGTCCTCAGGTATCTCAGGTGTCCTCAGGTATCTCAGGTATCTCAGGTGTCCTCAGGTGTCTCAGGTATTTCAGCAGTCCTCAGGTATCTCAGGAGTCCTCAGGTATCTCAGGTATCTCAGGTATCTCAGGTGTCCTCAGGTGTCTCAGGTATTTCAGGAGTCCTCAGGTATCTCAGGTGTCCTCAGGTATCTCAGGTATCTCAGGTATCTCAGGTGTCTCAGGTATTTCAGGAGTCCTCAGGTATCTCAGGAGTCCTCAGGTGTCCTCAGGTGTCTCAGGTATTTCAGGAGTCCTCAGGTATCTCAGGAGTCCTCAGGTATCTCAGGAGTCCTCAGGTATCTCAGGTGTCCTCAGGTATCTCAGGTGTCCTCAGGTATCTCAGGAGTCCTCAGGTATCTCAGGAGTCCTCAGGTATCTCAGGTATCTCAGGAGTCCTCAGGTATCTCAGGTGTCCTCAGGTATCTCAGGTGTCCTCAGGTATCTCAGGTATCTCAGGAGTCCTCAGGTATCTCAGGAGTCCTCAGGTATCTCAGGTATCTCAGGAGTCCTCAGGTATCTCAGGTGTCCTCGGGTATCTCAGGTATCTCAGGAGTCCTCAGGTATCTCAGGTGTCCTCAGGTCCTGGATCTTTTAGCTGGGGGATGTAGTTCAGAGTTTTGGGGATCCTCATCTTCCTCATCACTGTCCTCCTCCTCTTCCTCACCTGCAGCAGGAAACACACAGGTGTATCAGGAACCTCTGACAGTTAACAGGTGAGTTGTTTGTTAGCAGTTAGCCGTTAGCATAACAACCTGTTGGTTTCTGCCTCTAATTAACGTTTTATTTTGAAGTCTTGATTTAACGGAAACACGTGCAGAATAGTTTCTTCACAATCATTCTTATTGATTGACTGGCACGTGATGCTTCATTTAATCATTCTTATTGAATAGACGCGCTGCTTACCTTCTGCGCATGCTCCACCGGTTTTTTCCCGCTCCACCAGCTCGCTGAGAAGCCGCGAGACGTTCGGACTGAGCTCGTGAATCCCGCGGATCAGAGAACTCAGATGATTTTCTACTTTTACGCAGATTTTCTCCGTTAGTCCGTTTCTAAAGCGCAGCTCCGCCTGCACCGCAGTGTCCGCCATCTTCAGCACGCACTCTCTGTCGACGTCATCGCGCACGGTCTGCCTACGTCATCACGCACCGCCTGCCGTCGACACCATGTGATAGTCTTACGGGATCTCATTCAGCGTTTATTAAATTCTCTTTACATGATTAATAATCAGTATTAATGAAGACGGACACGTGCAGCAGGAAAACAAAACACTAAAACTTCAGTTTCTTAATTTTTTGGATTTTTATAAAAATACTTTTTTTTTTTTTCAAATTAAATTGGCTGAATTAACTTTTCAGAAACCTTCCCCTCATTTGGAAAATGAGACTTGTTTCTTGTTTGTGAGTACAATGTTGATAAAATCCCAGTAAAAATGTCTAACGGTCTCATCTACAAACAATTTTTCACCTTATAATTGTTTTATATAATAATTGAGAACATTTGATATAAACACAAAGTTCTCTTTATGTTGGTAGATCAGTTATTTAATTTATCTTTACCTATATATAATATATAACATATATCCCTGTAGCACCAGATTATGTAAAAGTCTTAGGAGTCTGTTTAAATCTCAGCCAGTCACAGACCAGTTTGGTTTCCCAGTTACCCTCCAAATGTGGTTTCATACTGGAACCAGTTTGTGGCTTCTACCTAATCAATACTCAATCACCGATAAAGTTAAGGAAATCTATTTTGCACTCATTAATAAATTCTATCCAGATAAAAACTGTTTAAAAGATGTGAGTTTCTGTTATAGTTGTCCAGAAACTGATGTGCTTTTATTTTGGCGTTTTCAGCACTGAAAATATTGATAAACGTTTTATTTTACTTTGGAAGGATTTACATTAATTTATAATTAATTTATAATTCAACACAAACAAAAAAGAAATTAAAACTAACAGCATTTTATTTTCATGGAGATGATTATCTCTGTACATCCTTTTTGCTGTTGTTTGGTGAATAAATATTTCATTTCTCATGAGTTTGGTGTAAAACTTTAACCTCTGACCTCTGACCTTTAACTGATCTGATTCCTGTTTTTTCATTCTGCTGAATAAAAACAGCTTGAAATTAAATATCTACGTTTAAAATTTCACCACATTAACATTATTGAAGTAAACGTGTTTCAGATTATTTCTATTTTTACATTCGGCGACCTCGAACCCTGACATGACCTCTGACCCCGGAGTGGCGCCAATTACGAACTGCGGAAGTAAACCGGACGTTGTCATCAGAGCTAGCAGCAGCAGCAGCTAGCGGATTGACAACAAAGATCAGAGGCAGCTGATTATTGATCATTACTGATCAGTTTCTTGGCTGGAATACAGTCGCAGCAGACGGCGGGAAACAAGTTTGACTCGGTGAGTTTAACCACGCAGCTAACACAGTTAGCATTAGCACGCAGCGGATCCACATTCATCTAAGTTGTGGAAGCTACGTGTGGCTAACGGAAGCTAACTGGCTAGCTGAAGCTAACGCTGTAAACTGTTTATTGAACGTTTTACAAACTATCGGCCGCTGATCAGACTGATCGATGAGCTGGTTTAAACTGTGTGATCATCATTTGTCCACGGGCGAACAAACAATATACACAATATATAACCAAAATACACACAATACAGTCTTAAATGAAATATAACGTTACATACACAAAACAAACAGCATCCACAGTAAACAGTTTATAATAAATATAAACATACATAACATCTACACAGCATCTGTTTGATGATCAGAAATGTGGTTTAATGTCTGAAACTGTCATCACGCGCTGAAATGATTTCAATTTATAACGATGTAATGATCAATGTCAGATAATCAATACCTGTAGATAATCAATACCTGTAGATAATCAATACCTGTAGATATCACACTGTATCACTCACATCAGTCAGGTTTATCATCAATACCTGTGTGTTACTGTGTGTGTGTTACTGTGTGTGTGTGTGTGTTACTGTGTGTGTGTTACTGTGTGTGTGTGTTACTGTGTGTGTGTGTGTTACTGTGTGTGTGTGTGTGTGTTACTGTGTGTGTGTTACTGTGTGTGTGTGTGTGTGTTACTGTGTGTGTGTTACTGTGTGTGTGTGTTACTGTGTGTGTGTGTGTGTTACTGTGTGTGTGTGTGTGTGTGTTACTGTGTGTGTGTGTGTTACTGTGTGTGTGTTACTGTGTGTGTGTGTGTGTGTGTGTGTTACTGTGTGTGTGTTACTGTGTGTGTGTGTGTGTGTTACTGTGTGTGTGTTACTGTGTGTGTGTGTGTGTGTGTTACTGTGTGTGTGTGTGTTACTGTGTGTGTGTTACTGTGTGTGTGTGTGTGTGTGTGTTACTGTGTGTGTGTGTTACTGTGTGTGTGTGTGTGTTACTGTGTGTGTGTTACTGTGTGTGTGTGTGTGTGTTACTGTGTGTGTGTTACTGTGTGTGTGTGTGTGTGTTACTGTGTGTGTGTTACTGTGTGTGTGTGTTACTGTGTGTGTGTGTGTGTTACTGTGTGTGTGTGTGTGTGTGTTACTGTGTGTGTGTGTGTGTTACTGTGTGTTACTGTGTGTGTGTTACTGTGTGTGTGTGTTACTGTGTGTGTGTGTGTGTTACTGTGTGTGTGTGTTACTGTGTGTGTGTGTGTTACTGTGTGTGTGTGTGTGTGTTACTGTGTGTGTGTGTGTTACTGTGTGTGTGTTACTGTGTGTGTGTGTGTGTGTTACTGTGTGTGTGTTACTGTGTGTGTGTTACTGTGTGTGTTACTGTGTTACTGTGTGTTTGTGTGTTACTGTGTGTGTGTGTTACTGTGTGTGTGTGTGTGTTACTGTGTGTGTGTGTTACTGTGTGTGTGTGTTACTGTGTGTGTGTGTGTGTTACTATGTGTTTGTGTTACTGTGTGTGTGTGTGTGTTACTGTGTGTTTGTGTGTTACTGTGTGTGTGTGTGTTACTGTGTGTGTGTGTGTTACTGTGTGTGTGTGTTACTGTGTGTGTGTGTTACTGTGTGTGTGTGTGTGTTACTGTGTGTTTGTGTGTTACTGTGTGTGTGTGTGTTACTGTGTGTGTGTGTGTTACTGTGTGTGTGTGTTACTGTGTGTGTGTGTTACTGTGTGTGTTACTGTGTGTGTGTGTTACTGTGTGTGTGTGTTACTGTGTGTGTGTTACTGTGTGTGTTACTGTGTGTGTGTGTGTGTGTTACTGTGTGTGTTACTGTGTGTGTGTGTGTGTGTGTGTTACTGTGTGTGTGTGTGTGTTACTGTGTGTGTGTGTGTGTGTGTTACTGTGTGTGTTACTGTGTGTGTGTGTGTGTGTGTGTTACTGTGTGTGTGTTACTGTGTGTGTGTGTGTTACTGTGTGTGTGTGTGTGTGTGTTACTGTGTGTGTGTGTGTGTGTTACTGTGTGTGTGTGTTACTGTGTGTGTGTTACTGTGTGTGTGTTACTGTGTGTGTGTTACTGTGTGTGTGTGTGTGTTACTGTGTGTGTGTGTGTTACTGTGTGTGTGTGTGTGTGTTACTGTGTGTGTGTTACTGTGTGTGTGTTACTGTGTGTGTGTTACTGTGTGTGTGTGTGTGTTACTGTGTGTGTGTGTGTGTGTTACTGTGTGTGTGTGTTACTGTGTGTGTGTTACTGTGTGTGTCTTACTGTGTGTGTGTGTGTGTGTTACTGTGTGTGTGTGTTACTGTGTGTGTGTGTTACTGTGTGTGTGTTACTGTGTGTGTGTGTTACTGTGTGTGTGTGTTACTGTGTGTGTGTGTTACTGTGTGTGTGTTACTGTGTGTGTGTGTTACTGTGTGTGTGTGTGTGTGTTACTGTGTGTGTGTGTTACTGTGTGTGTGTGTTACTGTGTGTGTGTTACTGTGTGTGTGTTACTGTGTGTGTGTGTTACTGTGTGTGTGTGTGTGTGTTACTGTGTGTGTGTTACTGTGTGTGTGTTACTGTGTGTGTGCGTGTGTGTTACTGTGTGTGTGTGTGTGTTACTGTGTGTGTGTGTGTGTGTTACTGTGTGTGTGTGTTACTGTGTGTGTGTTACTGTGTGTGTGTGTGTTACTGTGTGTGTGTGTGTTACTGTGTGTGTGTTACTGTGTGTGTTACTGTGTGTGTGTTACTGTGTGTGTTACTGTGTGTGTGTTACTGTGTGTGTGTGTGTGTGTGTGTGTGTTACTGTGTGTGTGTGTGTGTGTTACTGTGTGTGTGTGTGTGTGTGTATGTGTGTGTGTGTGTGTTACTGTGTGTGTGTGTGTGTTACTGTGTGTGTGTGTGTGTGTGTTACTGTGTGTGTGTGTGTGTGTTACTGTGTGTGTGTGTGTGTGTTGCTGTGTGTGTGTGTTACTGTGTGTGTGTGTGTTACTGTGTGTGTGTGTGTTACTGTGTGTGTTACTGTGTGTGTGTTACTGTGTGTGTGTGTGTGTGTTACTGTGTGTGTGTGTTACTGTGTGTGTGTGTTACTGTGTGTGTGTGTGTGTGTGTGTGTGTGTTACTGTGTGTGTGTGTGTGTGTTACTGTGTGTGTGTGTTACTGTGTGTGTGTGTGTGTGTTACTGTGTGTGTGTGTTACTGTGTGTGTGTGTGTGTGTGTGTGTGTGTTACTGTGTGTGTGTGTGTGTGTTACTGTGTGTGTGTGTTACTGTGTGTGTGTGTGTGTGTTACTGTGTGTGTGTGTTACTGTGTGTGTGTGTGTGTGTTACTGTGTGTGTGTGTGTGTTACTGTGTGTGTGTGTGTGTGTTACTGTGTGTGTGTGTGTGTGTGTGTGTGTGTGTGCAGGTGATGATGTCAGAGCAGCAGACGGTGTCTCTGGTTGATGTTTTGGAGGAAGATGAAGAGTTGGAGGAAGAAGCTTCAGCCGTGTTGGCAGGAAGTGACTCTGATCACTGCTCCTACCCCGAGGTTATTGATTATGTACTGAATATATAATATACAGGTTATTGATTACTATTATATATATTAATGTGTAAACGGTGTGTGTGTGTTTCAGGGCTACGTGAAGCGGCAGGCGCTCTACGCCTGTAACACCTGCACGCCGAAGGGCGGCGAGGCGGCAGGCGTGTGCTTGGCGTGTTCGTACAAATGTCACGAAGGTCACGACCTGTTCGAGCTCTACACCAAAAGGTGACGACTCACCTTTCACTTCATTATTTACCAAATAATCACTGCGGTGCACCGAGCGATCGATCGATCGGTTCATAGACGTCTTTCAAGACGATCAATTAGCTGATATTTTACTGTATTGATCAGCGATCAGCGTATTAAGGGTTAGACTCACCTGGCTCATACAGGTGTAAAATATGTCCA
Organism: Euthynnus affinis; assembly: GCA_029490765.1. Classification (NCBI taxonomy): domain Eukaryota; kingdom Metazoa; phylum Chordata; class Actinopteri; order Scombriformes; family Scombridae; genus Euthynnus; species Euthynnus affinis. The sequence goes on from CM055853.1 coordinate 30,295,508, forward strand.
CTAATGATTGTTTAATGTTTTTCTGTGCCTTCTGTTGATCATATTGATCCGGACTCTTCTTCTCTGCAGGAACTTCCGCTGTGACTGTGGAAACAGGAAGTTCACAGAGCTGCAGTGTAAACTCTTCCCTGTGAGTTCATCACACCTCAAACTACCCTATCACTGTAACTGAACACCTGCCGGGTCACCTGAAGGGTCACCTGCCGGGTCACCTGAAGGGTCACCTGCCGGGTCACCTGCCGGGTCACCTGAAGGGTCACCTGAAGGGTCACCTGCCGGGTCACCTGCCGGGTCACCTGCCGGGTCACCTGAAGGGTCACCTGAAGGGTCACCTGCCGGGTCACCTGAAGGGTCACCTGAAGGGTCACCTGCCGGGTCACCTGAAGGGTCACCTGCCGGGTCACCTGAAGGGTCACCTGCCGGGTCACCTGCCGGGTCACCTGAAGTGGTCAGGTGTTTCTGAGGTTTTGCTGTGTTGCAGGACAAAGATGATGTCAACAATCTGAACAAATACAGCCATAACTTCTTTGGAGAGTACTGCACCTGCAGCCGGCCCTACCCCGATCCAGACGACCAGGTGAGACTCACACCTGACACACCTGAACCCCACCTGAACCTCACCTGACACACCTGAACCTCACCTGAACCTCACCTGAACCTCACCTGAACCTCACCTGACACACCTGAACCTCACCTGACACACCTGAACCTCACCTGAACCTCACCTGACACACCTGAACCTCACCTGACACACCTGAACCTCACCTGACACACCTGAACCTCACCTGAACCTCACCTGAACCTCACCTGACACACCTGAACCTCACCTGAACCTCACCTGACACACCTGAACCTCACCTGAACCTCACCTGAACCTCACCTGAACCTCACCTGACACACCTGAACCTCTGAACCTCACCTGACACACCTGACACACCTGAACCTCACCTGAACCTCACCTGACACACCTGACACACCTGATCCTCACCTGAAACACCTGAACCCCACCTGAACCCCACCTGAACCTCACCTGACACACCTGACCCTCACCTGACACACCTGAACCTCACCTGACACACCTGACACACCTGAACCTCACCTGAACCTCACCTGACACACCTGAACCTCACCTGAACCTCACCTGACACACCTGAACCTCACCTGACACACCTGACCCTCACCTGACCCTCACCTGACACACCTGAACCTCACCTGACACACCTGACACACCTGAACCTCACCTGACACACCTGAACCTCACCTGAACCTCACCTGACACACCTGAACCTCACCTGACACACCTGAACCTCACCTGACACACCTGACACACCTGACACACCTGAACCTCAGCTGACACACCTGAACCTCACCTGACACACCTGAACCTCACCTGAACCTCACCTGAACCTCACCTGACACACCTGAACCTCAGCTGACACACCTGAACCTCACCTGACACACCTGAACCTCACCTGAACCTCACCTGAACCTCACCTGACACACCTGAACCTCAGCTGACACACCTGAACCTCACCTGACACACCTGATCCTCACCTGATCCTCACCTGACCCTCACCTGACACACCTGAACCTCACCTGAACCTCACCTGACACACCTGAACCTCACCTGACACACCTGACCCTCACCTGACACACCTGAACCTCACCTGAACCTCACGTGACACACCTGACCATCAGCTGACACACCTGACACACCTGACCATCAGCTGACACACCTGACACACCTGAACCTCACCTGAACCTCACCTGACACACCTGACACACCTGACACACCTGACACACCTGACCCTCAGCTGACACACCTGAACCTCACCTGATCCTCACCTGACACACCTGACCCTCACCTGACACACCTGACACACCTGAACCTCACCTGAACCTCACCTGACACACCTGACACACCTGAACCTCACCTGACACACCTGACACACCTGACACACCTGATCCTCACCTGACCCTCACCTGACACACCTGAACCTCACCTGAACCTCACCTGAACCTCACCTGACACACCTGAACCTCACCTGACACACCTGAACCTCACCTGAACCTCACCTGAACCTCACCTGAACCTCACCTGACACACCTGACCCTCACCTGACACACCTGACACACCTGAACCTCACCTGAACCTCACCTGAACCTCACCTGAACCTCACCTGACACACCTGAACCTCACCTGAACCTCACCTGACACACCTGAACCTCACCTGAACCTCACCTGACACACCTGACACACCTGACCCTCAGCTGACACACCTGAACCTCACCTGATCCTCACCTGACACACCTGACCCTCACCTGACACACCTGACACACCTGAACCTCACCTGATCCTCACCTGACACACCTGACACACCTGAACCTCACCTGACACACCTGAACCTCACCTGATCCTCACCTGACACACCTGACACACCTGACACACCTGAACCTCACCTGATCCTCACCTGACACACCTGAACCTCACCTGACACACCTGACCCTCACCTGACACACCTGACCCTCAGCTGACACACCTGAACCTCACCTGACACACCTGACACACCTGACCCTCAGCTGACACACCTGACACACCTGACACACCTGAACCTCACCTGACACACCTGACACACCTGAACCTCAGCTGACACACCTGAACTTCAGCTGACACACCTGAACCTCACCTGACACACCTGACACACCTGAACCTCAGCTGACACACCTGAACCTCACCTGACACACCTGACCCTCAGCTGACACACCTGAACTTCAGCTGACACACCTGAACCTCACCTGACACACCTGACACACCTGAACCTCACCTGACACACCTGACACACCTGAACCTCAGCTGACACACCTGACACACCTGACACACCTGAACCTCACCTGACACACCTGAACCTCACCTGAACCTCACCTGACACACCTGAACCACCTGAACCTCACCTGACACACCTGAACCTCAGCTGACACACCTGAACCTCACCTGAACCTCACCTGACACACCTGACACACCTGACACACCTGACACACCTGACCCTCAGCTGACACACCTGAACCTCACCTGATCCTCACCTGACACACCTGACCCTCACCTGACACACCTGACACACCTGAACCTCACCTGAACCTCACCTGACACACCTGACACACCTGAACCTCACCTGACACACCTGACACACCTGACACACCTGATCCTCACCTGACCCTCACCTGACACACCTGAACCTCACCTGAACCTCACCTGAACCTCACCTGACACACCTGAACCTCACCTGACACACCTGAACCTCACCTGAACCTCACCTGAACCTCACCTGAACCTCACCTGACACACCTGACCCTCACCTGACACACCTGACACACCTGAACCTCACCTGAACCTCACCTGAACCTCACCTGAACCTCACCTGACACACCTGAACCTCACCTGAACCTCACCTGACACACCTGAACCTCACCTGAACCTCACCTGACACACCTGACACACCTGACCCTCAGCTGACACACCTGAACCTCACCTGATCCTCACCTGACACACCTGACCCTCACCTGACACACCTGACACACCTGAACCTCACCTGATCCTCACCTGACACACCTGACACACCTGAACCTCACCTGACACACCTGAACCTCACCTGATCCTCACCTGACACACCTGACACACCTGACACACCTGAACCTCACCTGATCCTCACCTGACACACCTGACACACCTGAACCTCACCTGACACACCTGAACCTCACCTGATCCTCACCTGACACACCTGAACCTCACCTGAACCTCACCTGACACACCTGAACCTCACCTGACACACCTGAACCTCACCTGACACACCTGACACACCTGAACCTCACCTGACACACCTGACCCTCACCTGACACACCTGACCCTCAGCTGACACACCTGAACCTCACCTGACACACCTGACACACCTGACCCTCAGCTGACACACCTGACACACCTGACACACCTGAACCTCACCTGACACACCTGACACACCTGAACCTCAGCTGACACACCTGAACTTCAGCTGACACACCTGAACCTCACCTGACACACCTGACACACCTGAACCTCAGCTGACACACCTGAACCTCACCTGACACACCTGACCCTCAGCTGACACACCTGAACTTCAGCTGACACACCTGAACCTCACCTGACACACCTGACACACCTGAACCTCACCTGACACACCTGACACACCTGAACCTCAGCTGACACACCTGACACACCTGACACACCTGAACCTCACCTGACACACCTGAACCTCACCTGAACCTCACCTGACACACCTGAACCACCTGAACCTCACCTGACACACCTGAACCTCAGCTGACACACCTGAACCTCACCTGACACACCTGACCCTCACCTGACACACCTGAACCTCACCTGAACCTCACCTGACACACCTGAACCACCTGAACCTCACCTGACACACCTGACACACCTGAACCTCACCTGAACCTCACCTGACACACCTGAACCTCACCTGAACCTCACCTGAACCTCACCTGAACCTCACCTGACACACCTGAACCACCTGAACCTCACCTGACACACCTGACACACCTGAACCTCACCTGAACCTCACCTGACACACCTGAACCTCACCTGACCCTCAGCTGACACACCTGAACCTCACCTGATCCTCACCTGACACACCTGACACACCTGAACCTCACCTGACACACCTGACACACCTGAACCTCAGCTGACACACCTGACACACCTGACACACCTGAACCTCAGCTGACACACCTGAACCTCAGCTGACACACCTGACACACCTGACACACCTGAACCTCAGCTGACACACCTGAACCTCACCTGACACACCTGACCCTCACCTGACACACCTGAACCACCTGAACCTCACCTGACCCTCACCTGACACACCTGACCCTCACCTGAACCTCACCTGACACACCTGAACCTCACCTGAACCTCAGCTGACCCTCACCTGACACACCTGAACCACCTGAACCTCACCTGAACCTCAGCTGCTCCGCTCTGCTTCTTGTACTGAAGCGCTCACACTGATTGGCTGGTTTTGGTTTCAGGTGGAGGATGAAATGATTCAGTGTGTCGTTTGTGAGGATTGGCTGCACGGCAGGGTGAGTACATCACAACATACATGATGGTTTATACATGTTAAGAACATACATGATGGTTTATACATGTTAAGAACATGCGTGATGTTCTGGCAGCACCTGGGCTGTGTGGTTCCAGACTGTGTGGAGCTGCAGGAGATGATTTGTGAGTCTTGTATGAACAAAAACCCTTTTCTGTGGACCTTCGCTGCCCAGCTGGCAGGTAAATAACTTCCTGTTTGTACTTCCTGTCTGTGATGTACTTCCTGTCTGTGATGTACTTCCTGTTCAGTTCCAGGTGAGTCAGTTGAGGAGGTGAAGGAGGTGAAGGAGGAAACGGCGGCATCAGAGGAGACGAACATGAATCAGTCTGAGAAGGTGAGAACATTTTAAATCCTGCTGCATTTAAACATCTCGACTGATCTTCATGCTGATCAATGTGATTAATAATCAATCATCTTCCAGGTTGATGATGTCATCGAGCCAAGCTGTAAGCGAAGCCGTCGGGAGGCGGAGCCGAGCTGCAGGCTGAAGGAGTTTGAGGCGACTGGTCAGAAAAGAGTCCAATCAGGAGCCGTGTTCTGGCCTTCAGCGTGGCGCTCCAAACTCTGCTCCTGCCACGGTTGCCAGGTAACAAATCAGCTGTCAATTAACTGTGAGGTCAGAGGTCAGTGTGCGATTATGTTTCCGTCTGATTCAGTCTTTAAATGCACGGAGCGGCGTGCGTCAGGCACGGAGCGGCGTGCGTCAGGCACGTGTGTTAAAAACTAGAAACTCTGATGTTTTATTGAGCTGCAGCTTCTTTTAAACCTCCTGATTTGGGTCATATTGTATTTTTCTGCTCACCGTTATTGATTATATCGATTGTATTGATTATTCACCATGAAATTTAAATACATCATGTAGAATTTCTTCTGAAAAAAAAGAACTGAATGAAGCCGTTTTTATGAAACAATATAGTTTAAAAAAATAGGTGGAAAAAAACTATAAAAGTGCACGAGTGCAGTGACGCTGGTAACGAGATTAGACTCACCTGTGATTGGTCAGTGCCACATGACTTGAATTAACCAATGAATGATGGCTTTCATGCTTTTCATAATGATAACAGCCGTCTCTGTTTGATAAACATGCAGCTGTGAGGAACCTCCCTGGACGTGGAGAGAAACCTTTGACATATAACATATAATAACATATCATAACATAAAATAATTGAAAGTTTTAAACTGGCCAACAGTGAGTCCTGATCTCAGTCCAACTGAAAGTCTTTGGAGAGATCTGAACTCTGCTGTTGGAGAAAGAAACGACCAGCTGACAGGAAGCTCGTAGACGGCAACAACAAACGTTTGGAGGCAGTCATCGTTGCCAAGGCAACGTGCCTCTATTACTGTCCACGTCATATATTCTAATTCTTCTTCGACATTACTGCGTGAAGTTTCCATTTATTACTGAAGATATTATTATACAAACCAATTCAGAGCTGCAGAATTATAAATAAATAAATAATTTGTATTCTTGTATAAAAATTTGATCATGTTTTCTTCCAGTAAAACATCAGCTAGAACAAACCAGACGTCATCAGTCTGAGATCACATGATCACTTTTTAATGTTCAGATCGGAGCGACGTCCTGTTTCACGCTGTTTGAAACACAAATTTAATATATTAATATATTAATTTATTTTAATATATTTTCATTAACATTTCTGATCAGAACAACTTGTTTGCAGCAAAACTAACGAGGCAGCTTCTGTCACTAACGAGTGTTTGTGTCGTCAGGAGAGTCTGTCTGAAGCCGGTTTGTCGTTCCTGCTGGATGAGTCGGACACCGTCCTCGCCTACGAGAACAAAGGAAAGAACAGTGAACAGAGTCAGCCGGGTCACGACCCTCTGATGTCAGCGCTGGACAACCTGAACCGAGTGCAGCAGCTGGAGATCATCCACGGTAACTAAACTACAACTACCAGGCATTAAACTACAACTACCACACATTAAACTACAACTACCAGGCATTAAAATACAACTACCACACATTAAACTACTGTTGGTGACGTTGGTTTGTTTCTCAGGATACAACGATATGAAAACAGAGTTGAAGGACTTCCTGCAGAGATTCGCAGCAGAAGGAAAGGTGAGTTTCACACTGCAGTTGACCTTTGACCTTCTGATGGCCTCATGGTTTCAGCTGCAGACATGCAAGTGTGCATTTAGGTCTTCACACACTGCGACACAAGATGGCGACTGATCCTCTGTTTGTTGTAGCTGGCAGGAAAAAGTGTGACACTTTAATGACACCAAAGTGTCCAACGTGCATTAGTAGTGAAGAGTAGTGCAGTGAAGAGTAGAGTAGTGCAGTGAAGAATAGAGTAGTGCAGTGAAGAGTAGAGTAGTGCAGTGAAGAATAGAGTAGTGCAGTGAAGAATAGAGTAGTGCAGTGAAGAGTAGAGTAGTGCAGTGAAGAGTAGAGTAGTGCAGTGAAGAATAGAGTAGTGCAGTGAAGAATATAGTTCAGTGAAGAGTAGTGCAGTGCAGTGAAGAGTAGTGCAGTGCAGTGAAGAGTAGTGCAGTGAAGAGTAGTGCAGTGCAGTGAAGAGTAGTGCAGTGAAGAGTAGTGTAGTGCAGTGAAGAGTAGTGCAGTGAAGAGTAGTGCAGTGCAGTGAAGAGTAGAGCAGTGAAGAATTGAGTAGTGAAGAGTAGTTCAGTGAAGAGTAGTTCAGTGAAGAGTAGTTCAGTGAAGAGTAGTGCAGTGAAGAGTATAGTAGTGCAGTGAAGAGCAGTGAAGAGTAGAGTAGTGCAGTGAAGAGCAGTGAAGAGTAGTGCAGTGAAGAGCAGTGAAGAGTAGTGCAGTGAAGAGTAGAGTAGTGCAGTGAAGAGTAGAGTAGTGCAGTGAAGAGCAGTGAAGAGTAGTGCAGTGAAGAGTAGAGTAGTGCAGTGAAGAGCAGTGAAGAGTAGTGCAGTGAAGAGTAGAGTAGTGCAGTGAAGAGCAGTGAAGAGTAGTGCAGTGAAGAGTAGAGTAGTGCAGTGAAGAGCAGTGAAGAGTAGTGCAGTGAAGAGTAGAGTAGTGCAGTGCAGTGTGTTGCAGCGCACTGAGGAGGATCCTGTGCTTTGCCAGGCAGGCTGCAGGTGGAGGGGTGAAGAACGCTTTTATTTTGAAAGTGACAGATAACATCCTGTTGGTCTGACCTGCTGACAGCTGAAGATCAGCTTAATGTTAACTCATCATGTGACTACTGTTTGTTCTCTGATAGGTTGTAACTCCCGATGATATTCGTCAGTTCTTTGAGCAGCAGCAGAGTCGCAAAAGAAGGCGAGTTGATGCCGGCCGCTTCTACAGCACCTGATGACCTTTGACCTTTATATTTACTGCACCTAATGACCTCTAACCTTATCATCAATGTCACCCAATGACCTTGGACCTTCGGACCTTTCTCCTGACTCCATGCCTCAGACTGTCCTCTGACATTTTTTGTCGATGACCTGGTGTTTTGGATTTTCTGGACACTTTGAAGTTTGATGTTTATTTTAAACCTTCTGTTTCAGGGGTCAGAGGTCAATATTAATGTCTGTTAATGTCGTCTTTGTGTTCACTTTTTTAATGAAAAACAATAAAACGTGTGAACAACATGGAGTCATATTTCCTGCTGGCTAAACAGTTTGCTGTGCCCTTTAAAAGCAAACAACAAACAATATAAAAGCATCGATGTAAAAAGACTGAAATATAATTTAAAAAGTGTTAAATTGGAAATAAAAGAAGCTAAAATGGATTCAGAGATAAAACAGGAAAATAAAAGTTACAGTTCAGCGTAAAATGTAAACAGAAAAGTTCAGCTGGGATTTAAAGAACAGAGTTTCAGCAGACCTGCAGTTTTCTGGGAGTTTGTTCAGATATGTGGAGAATAAAACCTGAAAGCTGCTTCAGGTTCAGGTTTTACTCAGCAGACAGAAACCAGACCTGATCCAGACCTGATCCAGACCACATCCAGACCTGATCCAGACCACATCCAGACCACCTGAGAAGTCTTGGATGTTCATAACGTAGCAGATCAGAAATGTATTTAAAACAGCAGCATCTTAAAGTCAGTTCATGACAGACAGGAAGTCAGTGTGAAGATCTGAGACTCTGATTCTTCTGATGTTTCCTGATGATGAGCAGATTTTACCAGCTGCTCTGTTTCTGCACATCAAACACATCATCACCTCCTCCCTCACCTCCTCCCTTCACCTCCTCCCTCACCTCCTCCCTCACATCACTTTCACCTCCTCCCTTCACCTCCTCCCTTCACCTCCTCCCTCACCTCCTCCCTCACATCACTTTCACCTCCTCCCTTCACCTCCTCCCTCACCTCCTCCCTCACATCACTTTCACCTCCTCCCTTCACCTCCTCCCTCACCTCCTCCCTTCACCTCCTCCCTCACCTCCTCCCTCACATCACTTTCACCTCCTCCCTTCACCTCCTCCCTGACCTCCTCCCTTCACCTCCTCCCTCACCTCCTCCCTCACCTCCTCCCTCACGTCATCCTTTCACCTCCTCCCTTCACCTCCTCCCTTCACCTCCTCCCTCACCTCCTCCCTCACATCACTTTCACCTCCTCCCTCACCTCCTCCCTTCACCTCCTCCCTCACCTCCTCCCTCACATCACTTTCACCTCCTCCCTCACCTCCTCCCTCACCTCCTCCCTTCACCTCCTCCCTCACCTCCTCCCTCACGTCATCCTTTCACCACCTCTTTCATATTGTTGTTTCATCTTCTCCGTCTGCAGGAAATCTAATCAGCTGTATTGTTGAGATACACACCAGCTGCTCTGTTTACACACATCCCCTCCTCCTCCTCTTTCTCCTCCCTCCTCCCTCCTCCTCCTCTTTCTCCTCCTCCTTGTCCCTTACGTGTTAGGCTTCAGACTTCAGTCTCACTTTGCAGCTGGACGTGAAAACATCATCATCAACAACAAAAGAGGAACTTATCAGCAGGGAATCAAATCAAAGCAGCTGTTGGTCGCCGTGACAATGGCGAGTGGCGTCCTCAGGATGGTTGGTGGCGTCTCTGTGGCGTCTCTTACTGGTCCAAAGGAGATCCTGAAACATTCAAGATCGAGGATCTACAGCAAACCTCCCAGAAACCGGATTGGAGCTGGGGTGAGTCCAGTAACAGACCAGTAACAGACCAGTAACAGTACAGTAACAGACCAGTAACAGTCCAGTAACAGACCAGTAACAGACCAGTAACAGTCCAGTAACAGTACAGTAACAGACCAGTAACAGTCCAGTAACAGACCAGTAACAGACCAGTAACAGACCAGTAACAGTACAGTAACAGACCAGTAACAGACCAGTAACAGACCAGTAACAGTCCAGTAACAGACCAGTAACAGACCAGTAACAGTACAGTAACAGTACAGTAACAGACCAGTAACAGACCAGTAACAGTCCAGTAACAGACCAGTAACAGTCCAGTAACAGACCAGTAACAGACCAGTAACAGTACAGTAACAGACCAGTAACAGACCAGTAACAGACCAGTAACAGACCAGTAACAGTCCAGTAACAGACCAGTAACAGAGCGATTATCATATAAATGTGAAGCTGTCGGTGTCTGTTTATTTTTATTGGGAAGTCACATGATGATGTCAGAGTATCTGAGCTCTGATTGGCTGTTTTTTCTCTGACAGCAAAGTTTCTTTGTCATGTCGGTGTTTGCGGCGGCCATGTTGATTCCAGCTGCCTGGATCCTCCATCATCTGCCGGAGTATCGCCGGAGATCCCGCCAGACGCCGAAGGCCTGAATACCGCTCCTCCTTTTCATCATCTTCCTCCTCCTAACCCTAACCCTCACAAAAACAGCCCGAGGAAGTTCTTTAATCAATAAATGTATCAGAAGATTACTTCACATTTCATGGTTGATATTAAACTTTTATCAGCACACAAAGTCTCCTGCAGTCATTACCAGTTCTGGAGCTTTCAGTTACATGACCTTCCTCAACCAGATAAGTTTTATTTTGGAGTTATGAATAATAAATGATCATGTAACAGAATATATTAAATATAATAATTATTGATTAATCTGAAGTTTTCTAATTAAACTTTGAGCTGAAAATGGATGTTTCAGTCGTCATGGTAACAACATGAAACATGTTCCCACGATCAATTGTTGGCTTTCATGTTTAATTCATAATCATTTAAGGAACAGTACAGGTTCCTGTAACAGATAATAATTTAATTATACTTTAATGATTCTCTCCTGTTACTTGATGAAAATGTGAAAAGTGTTTGGTTTGTCTGTTCCGGGCCACCATACAGGAGGAGCTGTAGATATAAAGGCTCATCTTAAGGTAACGAAAACACAATGATTCTTATTTTCAGCTGATTAAACACAAATTAAAACATTTATGAATATTATTATTTTATCTCTGCCAAATGTCAGTAAATTCTACAGACTGTTCCTTAAAACAGCCTCGTGTTTAAGAGGTTGGAAGCTGCAGCAGGAAGTTTAGGTTTATGATGAATCGCTGATTATCTGTCCAAACATGTGAAGGATCAGATTTCTCCACAAACTGCAGCGTTACTGAAAATGAGGCCTTCAGTATTTGTCTGAATCCAAACTTGAGTGCCGTCGTTTATTTGGAGAAATGGATGAAAAAGATTCTTACATTATTAGATTTATACCTAAATTTACTGAAGATGATTTAAACATGAGATCTATCTGTGATAATATATGTGAATCCCTTCAATGTGCCGGGAAAGAGATCTGAACATTTATCATTTGTTGAACATGAATGAGATGCACTTTGCAGCATTTCCTGAATAGTTTAATAAGATAATAGTTATAAAATAAGATTTATAGGTAAGTTGAGTTGGTTTAAAGTATTCTGCAGTTCTGGAATATAATTGTGTGTCAGGAGGCTGTTTGCTGTTTCTGCTTCTCCACCGTCACACAGACAAAAATAGACACCAGATCGTGTTGAAGGTTATTTGGGATGAGTTGCGAGGGCACAGAGGATTTTATATTCCCTTTTTTCTGAGTCAGAAGGTTTAAATCCAACCTGAATCTTTTCCTCAGAGCAGACTGTAAAACACCAGAAAATCCTCTTTAAATAAAGTTTTACAAACAGGAAGAGTTTGTATGTTTGTGTTTGAGCAGGAATGTTGCTCTGCTTGTTTACTTTGTTCTCTCATTTAATCTCTTCCTGTTTTAAAGAATTTCCACAGAGACTAAAACCTCTGAGAAGAAGTAAAGCTAAATCTTCATCATTATCATCTTTATGGTCATCATCCTCAACTGAAGACAATGTTTTTGAATGTTTTGTTACAGTTCAGAACTTAATTGACAAATATGAAACATGTTTTCAATGAACAAACTTTCATGAAACTGTCATCATGAACTCTGTTACTAGTTTTATAAATTGAGTCTATGGGAGGAAAGATCCTACAGACTGTTCAACATTTATAACTTTAAGCAAACTTTTAATATTCAAAGTTGTGTTCTGTGTTGTGATGCTAGAAAAATATTCTGTTGTGACTCCAACAGTTTTAACTCTTCAAGCATATATCACCTCAAAATGTTGCCCCAAGCCTCTTCTCTCTCACAATGTAAATATAGTTCCCACATTATAGTTTTTTGAAATCTAAACCTTAATTGATTTGGAGGGTGTTGTCAAGCTCTCACTGACTGCAATACAGTCTTTCAGATTCTTTCTTCCTTCAAACACTGTGAACACATATTAAGCATCTTCATACTCAGTCTGTCCTGCTGACACTAAGAGTGCCCAACAGATCAATTTATCCTCAACAAAATGTGATTGTGGCAGGAATAATCTGGCAGCTCAGTGGTTAAACACTGTTGTCATAGGCCCTCATTTATCAATAATGTACTACAATACGCTCAACTCACAATTAAAAAGCCGGGTGCTTAACCCTTAAAATATTGAAATTGAATAAAGAGGATTAAAGTACACCTATGATTTTAATTTAGGGTTATATTCCAGGGGTTTTGAAGCATCATTGTGGACTTGTCATTACGTTACCCAGAGTTGAACACTTGGCATTTTGTTGGAAAATGGTTGCAGATGCATCGCAGACCTTTGCTTTCTGTATCACTCCCATTGACACTGAATGGAAATGTACCCAGTGCTGGCCTTACTACCGATCTTGGAAATGCTTTATAGGTTAGTGACCAGCGTCAACCACCTGACCTCCTTAGAGCAGACTTTTATAACCTTATCACTAGTTTTAAAGCTGCAATTATGAGTTAATAAAATATGTAGTCTCTTGCAAAACCAGATTTGCAAAGAAAAGTCACTGCAGATTCAACCTTTGTCACCATGCCCTTGTGAGAGGTGTAGTACCACTTTTTGACCAGTAGGCTGTGTTATAGAGCATGGACAGAGTTAACAGGGAAAAAATCACCATAAGGAAATGTAATCCTAAATATACCTATGTAAGCTGTCATGATAAGTAAAGTCTTTTAATGTCTATACCCAAATGTACCTCTGTCAGGACAGTGACATCCCTGAATAAAGCTGGCTGTGTGAGGGAAAGCTCCTCCATGAATGTGAGTTTGCCCCTATGACTAAGTTTTGTGCCTGTATGTCGGTATTAAAAAATGTCACTGGAAATGTTACCCTCTGTGTATATACATGCACATAGAGAAACTGTCATGATAAAGAATGTCATAGTAAGGGGACATAAATGTCCCTTGAAGTCATATTTCTCTTTGTATTTTGTAATTGCATCTTGGGTTAGGGTTAGGGTTGGGGTTGGGTTAGGGTGGGTGATTGTTATGATGAACATGGGTTGCACAGGCCTAACTATTCAGGGGGTGGAGGAATGCATAGAGGGGTCCAGATGGGTGGCACAGTGGTTGTCTGGGAGGGTCCTTATATGTTTGTTTGTTTTATGTTTATTTTTGCAGTCTGTTGGTGTAGTATATGATGTGGGTTCTTTTCTTCTGTCGGATGGGGTGGTTCAGCTGCAGGATCCAGGGTCAGGGCACAGGAGTCCCGGGTTCAACTCCAGGTCCGGGCAACATCAATCACCAACCACAGTCATGATAAAACCCATATGTTTAAAAGAGGGATGTGTTCATAAAATGTAGTAAATAAAAGCATGGAAAACCAAGATGTGTGTGTTTGAACTTATAGGAAAACAAAAGATTCTATATGTGTATGTGTCTCTCTGGTGGGGCTGCATTAAAAGGACAAGTAATCTCAAAGACTAAAATGATACAAAAACAGGTAATACAGTTATTAAATAGTATTTTATAAAAAAAAAATAAAAAGAAGAAATGTATTTAAAATAAGGTAAAAGCATGGAGGCTAAAATATGTGTGAGTTTTAATTTAAAAAAAAAAAAAAAAAAAAAAAAAAAAATTGAGATTATATATGTGTATGTGTGTCCCTTTTGGTGAAGCTGTATGTTATCTGTGGGAATAAAGTATTAAAAAACAGGCAATGCAGTTATTAAAAACCTTTTATAATAAAACAGTCATAAGTTTATTCAGGTAAAAGTTTATTCAGAAGGTCTGTTAAAAGCTGTGGAAGGTGATTGTGTGCTGGAGATCCGGGGAAGAGGAGAAGAGGGTCCGTGGTCCTTGGTGGAGTGGCAGGTTGGAGGGGGTTAGGTTTAGGGAAGGGTTGTGTAATGTCCAGGGTCCAGAGGTGGTTAGGGTTAGGAGAGGGGATGGTGTAGGGGGTCCGGGTCTGTGGAGGTGGTAAAGTGTAGGGAGGTGAATCCAGGGGACCGGGTATAGGAGGGTAAAGGGAGGTTGGGTTTAGGGAATGGGGTGGAGAGATGGGTGGGTGGCGTCCGAGTCCAGATGGTGGGTTTAGGGTCCTTGGGAGTGGGGGGGTGTAGATGGCTGTGTGTTGGTTAGTGTGTTGAAGGTGGTGGAGTTCCTGGGGTTGATGTCGTTGAGTCCTGTGGGTGTTATTGTGCCAAGTTTGAAAATCCAGATTTTTTCTGTTCTTTTTCTTTGTGCCATGGTCCAGTGGTGTTGCGATTCCAGTCCGGTGATGATGAGGTTGTCCGAGGAGTGAGATTGGAAATGAGTGACCAGAGCCGTGGTGAGTTTGCCTGTCCTGATATTGTAAAGGTGTTGACGGAGTCTGGTGAGGAGGGTGTGTTTAGTTTCTCCGATATAGTGTTTATGGCAGGTTGTGCAGGTGATGATGTAGACCAGGTTGCTGGAGCTGAGGGAGAGTGACTGGTGGATGGGGTTTTGCTTCTTGCTGTGTGGGTTATGAATGAATTTCCTGTTCCGGTAATGTTTGTGATCCTCTGGTGTTTGGTTGCGGGTGGGGATGGCGGAGTGGACCAGGATGTCCCGGAGGTTTTTGTTTCGTCTGTAGGCTGATATTATGTTGTGGTTGTGGAGGGGAGGATGGTGGGGTTGTATGTTGTGAAAGTTTTTCCGGATGGTCTGGAGAAGGGGTGCAGTTCTGTGGGAGAAGGTGGAGATGAGGGGGATCAGCTGGCTGTTGTAGGTGTTTGGTGGAGGTTGGGTGGCGTCTTCCGGTTGTGGGGGGTCCAGTAGTGGGTGATGAGTCCAGGGAGTGGAGGATGCTGTGGGGTGGTGACCGTTTTGTCCTGCAGATGGTGTTGTCTGGTTGTTGTCTGTGAGGTGAGTATGGGGTGTGTGAGTGTGTGTGTGGGATGTAGTGTGTTGTGTGGAGTGAGTAGAAACTAAGGAGGCCAGAGTGGAATTTTTTACAGTACGGAGGAACCGTTTGCTGTAACCTCTGTGTCTGAGACTGTTAAAAAGTGTCTGTGTGGCTGTGTGGAAGTCTTGAGAAGTGGATGATATTCTATGGAAACGGATGATTTGTGACTTAATGATGCCCTGGAATGTGTGTTTGGGATGGTAGCTATGTTTATGGAGGAGTGCATGTGTGTCTGTGGACTTAAAATAAACCTTGGTGTGCATAACTT
Organism: Euthynnus affinis; assembly: GCA_029490765.1. Taxonomy (NCBI): domain Eukaryota; kingdom Metazoa; phylum Chordata; class Actinopteri; order Scombriformes; family Scombridae; genus Euthynnus; species Euthynnus affinis. The sequence continues at coordinate 30,311,534 of CM055853.1, forward strand.
TATGTGTTGGACTGATGGGATGAAAGTAAACTGTGGTGTCTAGGAAATTGATTTCATTTGGATTTATTGTATGTGTTACTGTAATGGATGGGTGATGGTTGTTGAGAGTGTTGATGAATTCCTGAAAGTGTTGTAGGTTGTGTGTCCAGATACCAAAAATGTCGTCTAAAAATCTGAAAAAAATTGAGGCGTGGTTGGGGATGACCATGGGCCTGATGGTGTCTATGAAGTGGTATGTGTCTTTTATGTAGCTGGGGTGTTTTGTTGAAAGTGGGCCGAGGAAATAGTCTATGTACTGGGAGATGTTGTAGGTGGGGCTGTTGCAATCTGAAACGATGGGTCTGCCGGGGGGGATTTCATGGGGTATAGTCCAGGTGGAGGGGTCTTTGTGGATCTTGGGGAGCAGGTAGAATTGTCTGGGTCGGGGGTTATTGGATCCGGAGAGATGATATTTCTGTTTTGCTGTGATGTATTTTTTCCGGTGAAGGTTTTCCAGGATTTTATTTATTTCCAGTATTGTATTGTGTTGAAGGTTGTGGTCCAGTTTCCTGTAATATTTGGGGTCAGATAGTTGCCGGTGTGCTTCATATATGTACTGTTGTTTATCTTGAATGACAATTTTGGATCCTTTGTCCGCTGGTTTTATTATAATGTTTGGATTGTTGGCCAGTTGTTTGAGAGCTGTGCGTTCTGGTGAGGTGAGATTATCTGATGTGTCCGTCCGGTTGTGGTGGGTTCTGAGAGCTGTTTGGTCCAGTTTGATGATTCTCCTGATGTTGTGGTGGATTGAGGTGTCCTCGGGTTCCCAGGTGGATGTGCCGGTGAAGGGGGGGTGGTGAAAGTTAGAAAGCTAACCCTTCTGCTGGTAGAAGAGAAACGGCTCCAGACCTCCAAACTTCACTGGAGGTGCTTTTATGGTCATATGCAGCAGACATTTCTCCACATCACCTTCTCCCAGTGACCTTCTGGCTTCTCCAGTACTGGAGTCTTACTGGGAGGCAGCTCATGGAGGCTGTGGTGGAGTCTCTTGTTTTGTCTGTGACAGTGTTACTTGCTCCTTCCAGGTCTCTCTGGAGCTGGTTCTAGTTTTCATACCTCCCAGTCAGCAGTGTTGCGAGGAGCTCCTCTGTGTGGCCAGTTGATGGTGGAGTGTTACTGGTCCCAGTGGTGCTAATGGGAACATTTAGGAGTTGAGGAATCAGTCGGTAACCGGAGTCATTTCCATGGTTACCTGTTGTGAAGGTTTTGTCGGAGCTCTTTGCTTCTAATCATCATGAGATGGTTCTTATGTTCTTATGTTCGGTATCAATGATGTGTCACAGGTGTTAAAGCCAAACAGCCACTAACCTGCTGATCCTAATGAGCACAGTTAAGACCACTAATTAGTGGAATCACCTGGTTCACAGCTCTTCTTACTGTGTGTTATACTTTTTTCCGGTCACAGAACTTTAGTATTGTCAGAGATTTTATTAGCTGGTTTGCCTTTATGTCTGGTCTTCATGTCACATGTGACAGAAGAGCAGCTGTTTACCACAGTGCACTTTACCACTAATGACACATCGCTGCTCTGTGGATCACAGGGTCAGATGACATCATCATTAGTTCATCTATAAACTCACATTTAAATCCAGTAACGCATTTATCTTCACGTTTTCAGGTGAACATTTTAAATCCGTCTTATCTCGTGTTTTCATTCATTCTTTGTTGGTTGAAGTCGTCTGTCTGCAGGTTTGTTTGCTGATTGTCTGATTACATTAAAAACTGATAATGTTCAGTCTGATCCCTGAGTTTCAAACTTGGTGATTAATTTAATTGTTGCCAACTAATTGATTAATTGACTAATTGTTGCAGCCATAAAATATAATAATAATAATAATAATAATAATAATTATAATGTGAAAGAGCTCATGCTGCTGCATCATGAGTAGTTTAAATACATTATGATGTTATCATGTTCAAACTTTTACAGTTTTAATAACTTTCTCATTTTAAACTATTGATTTATTGCAGTTTTAGAACTTTTTCTCTGCTGTTTTCAGGAACGTGAAGTTTCCTCAGCACATCCTGTTGCTTCACATTCTCAGCAATGATGTAAGATAAAGGAAATTAGTAACAATCTCAGTAAGGCTGTAAAATAGGGGATATAAATAATAATGTCAGTAAAGATGTAAGATATAAAAAGTGTATATAAGGTATATATAAGTATATTAGGCATATATTAAGATATATAAGGATATATAAGATGTCAGTAACTCACCAGCTGCAGCTAAACGTTCAGCTTTCTTCTCTCAGAGTTTCTGAAGTCTTTTATCACTTATGTCACAGCTGCATGTCTTGCTGTGTTTTCTTCCTCTGACAACACGAGCTCTCGACCAATCACAGCTCTTCTGCTGCCTTCAAGTGCTGTGGGAAATATTAAAGCCTGTTCTGAAACACACAGTTAAACCATTTTCTTAATGCTAACACAGTGTTGTGTTGTGTTTTATTGTTATTGTTGCTTTCATCTTAATCTATTATTATTATTTTTGGGCATTTATACAATTAAATGTTGGTTTATTTTTAAGAGTCTGATTATATTGGTGTCTTTGCATCCTGGAATGTTTTAATCCTGGTTCAACATTTACACAACTTTGTAACTTTGAAAAGTGCTAATTTATTATTATTATTATTATTATTATTATTATTATTATCAATAATTATTATAATAGACCATATGCATATAGCAATATGAAGCATATGTAACAGGAGATAAAAACAGGCAAATAAATTCTCATAATACATAAAATATAAAGTCAAAGTCTTTCAAATTTAAATTACATAACCTGTGATGAAGTTGACAAATTCTAATTAGTAACTACAAAAAAGAGAAATACGATTATATGATAGAATATACATTTATTAAGTTATTTTGACTTTTTTTTATCATCCATTTTATCTGATAACAAGACATTGAAGTTTTAATCCTCAATCTTACTTTAATCTCTTGCGTGTGAACACTAAACACATATTTTAATAGTTTAATAGTGGAGCTGACCATCTGTGATTCATCACTGCAGTCAGAATAACACCAGAGATCAATAATCCTCACGGTTGATTGACTCCATGATTATAAACCATCAGTCATTAACTAATGAAGGAAAATACAAACGGTTGTACTCAAACTCAAACAATTATATTTACTTAAAATAGCTGCAACAGAATATTAATGTAATGTCAGTAGACCAGTCATATCCTGCCTGGACTTTGTGTTTGTGGACTTTTTGTGTTGTTTTGGAGTTTCCTGTGTTGTACCTCCTGTCGAGTCCTTCCGGTGAGTTGGTGGTTTTATCTGATGGGTATTGTGTGGTTTTTAGTTTTCTGGTTTCCCAGTTTTCTCCTCTCACCTGCCCTGCATTACCCTCGTCAGCCAGCCAATCACAGCCAGCCTGCCTTTGAGTCTCATCACCTGTTCCTCGTTCCTTGATTAGTTTGGTTTTGAGTTCAGTCTTCATTCTTCAGTTCCTGTGGTTCTGAGCAGTGCTCCTGTGACTTTTGAATGATTTCATGAAATATTTGTACATGTGATGCCGCCTGCTTGCTGTCGCCTGCGTTTGGGTTCATCTGCTCCATTCACCTTCATGATCAGTGTTGTTGGTGAGTGTGCAGTGTTGTATGGTGTAAACTAAAGAGAAGTACAACCAAACAAGAAATCATGTGGTGCAAAGGGGAGAAACAGTGATGAAGTGAGACCAAGGAATGGATGAACCGACCAGCTGCACTAATACAGTCTCTGGCGTCCTGGAGCCTGTTTGACAAAGCAGGTTCAGCAAACTCTGACTCAAACTCTGAACTCTGAGTTGATGAACCTGAAATGGGAAACTCAGAGTTTTCAGTTTCAGAACAGCTGATCAGAGTTTATTCAGCCATTATCAGTGGCGCTTTGATACATAGAGATATTAATGCATGTGTGCAGATGATGCACATTTATCTTTAAAAAAAAAAAGATAAACGGGAAAAGTGTCAATAACTTTTAAGTGTCATCCATTAATTGATCATTTCAGACTTATATTTCCTTAAGGATGATAAAGTGGAATCTGACTATCAGGATGCAATTACATTACATTTAAATATAATCTGACAGATAAAACACAGGAAGCAGCAACTGAAGATGAAAAATGTAAAGATTTAAAGTATAAACAGATCAAAGACGCAGACGTGACTGTAAATGCAGTCTGATCAATAATATCTGATCAATAATAATGTGTTTGATAATTTGTACTTGAAAAGGCATTGAGGTTAAAATACAGAATATTTTAATGTTTGTCTGTTTGTATCTCAGATCAACAACCCAACAGCTCAGTTACTCTATGAGTTCATATACTTTTTGAAAGGATGCAAAACCAAGAAACGAGTGATCACATGAGTCATCTTTCAATACTAACATAAAAAGGACATTATGCAAAACTGGAATTCCAAATACGTAATCTTTCATATTACATTCAATCCAAAAGGAGCATATTCCAATCACATCCATGATTGGTTGTCAGGTTTACAGTAAGATATACCTTCCAAGAAGTACACTGATGAGAAGCACCTGGTGGACATCAAATGCTGGTGAGATGTGATTACAACAATATGATCTTAATTAATCCTTCCAATTTTGCATAGAAATGGTTACATTGATTTCTAGAAAGGGTTTGGGTTAGATCAAAGAATAACAGTTGTTGGTCAGAGGATCTTCCAGCAGTTTTTCCAGTGATGAGTTGCCACTACTGGCACCACAACCGATGAGTCAATAACCTAAATCAATACAATTTGTTCAGTACACTGATCATTGCTAGATGCATGGTAGATATATAAATACTTCAACTGCTTGGTGCATAAATGTGTTTTATTCCTTTGACATGTTGCATACAATTATCCAAAAAGGGAAAACACAGAAAAAATGACGTACCGTTCAGAATTTGACGATATAGTGCGACACCTCTTTCAAAAAGAACTCAAGTATAAACATATCAGACACCAGAGGGTAAGTTCTGAGTCTTTGTGTATTGTGAAGCACTTTCAGTCATGCCAAAAAGTGACAAATTTTATTCATACAATGACATCATTTATGTACAAATCTTTTGCTTTACTCTTTCACAGAAAAGAAATGCCCTGGAAGAACACCCTGTGCCCATTGTGCCATGTCCAACACACGTCAATGTAAGTCCTGGCAAAACATGGTCCATGTGCACTTACCTGTTCAATAGTTATTGTCTTTTTAATATTGGGGGGGTTTCTTTGTTTTCAGTCATAATGGTAGGCTGGACAGTCCAGTTTGCAATTGGAGAAAGTAGTAAAGCCTGGATAAATACATGGCTACAGTGACATGGTCAGGAAAACGACAGGAAAGAAGAGGGCCACACTGAAAGACCTGAAGGAGCTTTGAAGATCAAACGTTGGAATGTAGTATGTGACAAAGTTGTATCTGTCATGTAAATCGGATGTTTGTGGTGATTTGACTGCTTCCTGACCAGTAACAGCTGTGTTGCTGGTTAGTTTGTGTTCTGCTGTGGAGTTGGGTGGGCTGTGCTCTGCACTAATTTGCATTCTCAGCCCATCAGTTCCACCGAACTGCGGTCTACCATGATCAGTGGGTGGCTCAGTTTGCTCTGGTTGATAGGTCATTCTTCCTTCTTTTCAAATAAATGTTCAGCTGATGGCAGCCGTGTTCTCGGCTTTCTGTTCTGCTCCACACTCAAGTGGAGCTGCTCTGTAGTAAAGCATGGCCAGGGGAGGGTCGCCTCCAGTCTCTTCGGCTTTCTTTAACAGTTGCTTTATGATCTGCACTCCTCTTTCTGACATGCTGTTTTGACTGTGGAAAGTGTGGGCTTGTTATCTGTTCAAACCCATAAAAGTCAGCAAAGTCCTTGTACTCCTGCCTATTGAATTGTGGCCCATTATCACTCACTACAGTCACTGGAATTCTGTGCCTTGAGAATATCACTTTTGTGTATTTTATCACTTGCTTTGAAGATGTTGATGGCAGAAAAGTACATTTGGGGAGTGTTGAATGATAGTCAATGATGGTAACCCTGCCAAGTGAAATAAGTCAGTGCCTACTTTTCTCCATGGCTCTGCAGGCTTTTGTTGTTGATACCTGTGTTTCTGGCATGACTCACAGCACTGCACAAGTTGCTCAACGTCTCTGTTCATGTGTGGTCAAAACATCTCAGCTCTGGCTCATCGCTTGTATTTTTCTATGCGTAAATGTCCTTCATGTGTGAGTTTATTGCCTCTGCCAGCTGCTTCCATTTCTCGTCAGACACAGGCTTGTTCTTTTGTATACAGTCTATATGTATTTGCACACCTTGAGCCGTACTGCTTGGGCCTGTGTTGCTCAAGTACACCCTGCTGAGAGCATCTGCCATAACCACATGCTTTCCTGTCAGACTATACTTTTGGAGGTGGAGCATAAAGTGTTGAATGTGTGGTGGTGTGTCACCTAGCACCTTTTTTTTTTTTTTTTTTTTTTTTTTTTTTTTTTTTTTTTTTTTTTTAAATCACTATCAGTGTCACTATCAGTCTCTAACATCACCTCTCGTCCATAAATGACTTCATGGAACTTTTCACACCCAAATACAGCTCCTAATGTTGCCCTCTTGATCTGCACATAGTTGCGCACCACTGTGTTCATCCCCCCTGATGAATAAGTTACTGGGAACCATGTTCCATCATGTTCTTGAAGCAAAACTGCTGCTAGTCTGTCCTTAAAAGCATCTGTGGACACTTTCACTGGAAGCACTGGGTTGTAGAACTTTAACACTGGATCTTAATGAGACACATCTTAAGGTTTTTCCATTACATCTCATGGTCATGTTCCCAATGCCACACATTTTTATGTTGAGTTGGGCTATGCAGTGCCCTTGTGTTTGCTGTTAGGTTGGGTATAAATTTCTCCACATAGTTAACTAACCCTAGGGCACGTCGTAATTCAGTTTTGTCTTTTGGTGTTGGCATTTCTTTTATTGCTCTTATCTTTTCTGGATCTGTGCGTATTGCTGCTGCAAATAGTGTGTCTCCCAGATAAGTTATTTCATGCACCCCAAACTGACACTCTCGTTCATTCAGCTTTAGCCTCGACTCTTTTGCGTTTCCCAAAACTTTTCTTAGCCTCTCATTTTACTGAAACTTTGTATTGCATGACAATGTCATCCAAAAACACTCCTCCTCTTTCCATGCCTTCAAACCGCTGTTGGATTGTCATGTGGAAAATCTCTGGAGTGGAGGTTATACCAAAGGGCATACGGATGAAACGGTGCCTACCAAAAGGCATGTTAAATGTAGACAACTTTGTGCTTTCCTCATCTTGCTTAATCTGGTAGAAGCCTGATGATGCATCCAGTTTGGGGAAAAAAAAACTGCACCTGCCATTGCACTTGTGATATCTGACTTTGGTAGTTTAAAGTGCTCTCTCTCGATCCATTTGTTCAGATCTTTACGATCTATGCAAAGCCTTAAAGCACCAGTTTTCTTCTCTAGGATAATAAGGGAATTAACCCATTCTGTAGGTTTCTCCACTTTTCTTATGCCTTGGTCTATTAGAGACTACAGTTCTTTCCTCAGTCTTTCCTTCAGTGTTACTGGCACTTTCCTTGCTGCATATATTACCGGCTTGGCACCCTCTTTCAACTTTATTTTGTACTTGTTTGGTCATTTACCAATCTCGTAAAACATCTTTTGTGTGTTCTTATTGTCTCTGCTGTTCAGGCATTGTCTCCAGCTACCTCTGTTGTTAAGCCTTTGTACGTGCACTCCATTGTGCTTCCTTTGGGAGATATTAGCGCACGACATGGACTCTTTTTAATGAGCACCATTCTTTCAATTGTTTTCAGGCCATCTGCCTTCCTCCACTAGGACAGGGTTAGGGTTAACAGGGCTATCTTGTGATATTCGTCATCTTAATCTATCCCTATTGCCAGCAGATAAAACTCAAAACTCTGCCTGAAGATTTTCCAGTTCTCGTGGACACTGCCTGTCAACTTTTACTCATCAGGTGGTGTGGGAGTTGAAGCTTAAAACCAATATAGACTTGACTTGTGCTTTCACAGCATGGAAAAAACATCCACAGGACTCCGATGTAAAAAGATGAGCGAAAAGATTTATTCCTTGTTTTCCAAAGTTATCTAGTTACAGGAGTAATTTAAATCCAAAGTTTTTTCATCAGAAAAAGTACTATGGTAAGAAAACTGTGTGTCTCTGTCCTAACAAGCCTCCACTGCCTCTGCTCCCTCTCTGCTCTTAAAGCGACAGTAAAATAAAAAAGGACTCTTAGCACAGTTACAAAAGCTTTTAACCACCTTTTTCAATTAAATCAAATGATATTTATTCAATGACATTAACTATTTCTTTATATGAACATTGACAAATAAACCAACAAACCCATGTAGAAGCACATAAATCACACTTTGGCTCCCACAGGTGGAGTTACGTTGTTCATCTCTAACCTTTTGGATTTACTCCTGGTACCATGTTAATGACTGCTACTCAAGCTCGATGCCATTCAGAAGTGCCTCGTTTTTATTCTTCCTGCCTACATACATCACAGTGCATTACCACATTAATAGTGCTGCAGCACCAACTACAGGCTAGGCTGTATTAGTATAGATATTTCTAAAGGTATGTAAATTGCAGGTCCTAGTTTTAAATTTGTAAAGGTTAGTAAAAGGTCTAGGATATGGAGAATATTTAAAGTAGGTGTTACCTGCATATATACTTATAATTTACAGTAAGTATTAAGTTTGGGTTTTTGGATTTAGGTGAGAAGGTAACAATTATTGTGATTTCTGGCTTAATTATATAAGGTGAATTGGAAGTCCGACAGATTTTAAGAAAAGTGAGTAAAATAGGTATTTAAGGTAAGTATTATAAATAACTGTTACAGATTAGGTGTTGACATCATCTGCGATTCTGCCTGCTTCATCCGTCGACGCAGCAATTGGAATGGGGAGTCGAAGAAAATATAGTGACCCACATTCATCAGTTCTCCGTGGCACTCGTATCCACTCCTATCATTTTATGGGAGTTTTATTTTCTTTTTCCTATGACATTTTGTGACTAAATGTTGTGTTTTTGTTTTTTTTTTTTTAAATTTACATTAAGTGTAAGGATTTTGGTAAATCAGGTATTTGGTTTTTCTGGTAAGATGGGTCTTGGTAAGAAAAACGGGTGTTTTACTTGTGGTAAGCATTAGGATATAATTAAATTGGGTAAGTAAATATGTTGGGTAAGTCTAAGAAGGTTAAGTAGGTAGGTACAACTGTGGATTGAAAGTAGGTTTCAGGCTAGACCTTGTTAAGGTAAGTATTTAGAAGGCAAGCGAAAATTAATCAGGCAGGTTCTGGGGGCGCCGGAGGAGGGTAAGTTGTGGGGTCGTTGGCAGGTTCTGGGGGCGCCGGAGGAGGGTAAGTTGTGGGGTCGTTGGCAGGTTCTGGGGGCGCCGGAGGAGGGTAAGTTGTGGGGTCGTTGGCAGGTTCTGGGGGCGCCGGAGGAGGGTAAGTTGTGGGGTCGTTGGCAGGTTCTGGGGGCGCCGGAGGAGGGTAAGTTGTGGGGTCGTTGGCAGGTTCTGGGGGCGCCGGAGGAGGGTAAGTTGTGGGGTCGTTGGCAGGTTCTGGGGGCGCCGGAGGAGGGTAAGTTGTGGGGTCGTTGGCAGGTTCTGGGGGCGCCGGAGGAGGGTAAGTTGTGGGGTCGTTGGCAGGTTCTGGGGGCGCCGGAGGAGGGTAAGTTGTGGGGTCGTTGGCAGGTTCTGGGGGCGCCGGAGGACCATTGTCCACCCATAGGTAGGACTGCTGTCCATCACTGAGTTTGTGCTTTATATGTACGCTATATGGTGAGATTTGTTTTTAAATTAAATTAATTATTTTACCAAAATGTTTTCGAATGTGTTTTTTTAACTTGTGTATGTTCTCTATTGTATGTGCCCATGAATTGTCAACTGAATTGGTGTATATTAATGAGATTGTTTTTAATATTGTTGTATATGTATTAGTACAATTATATTTTTATTGCTGCCCTTAGTAGGGATGAAAGTTAGTCCCCTGTTCAACAGGGTGAATTGTGGGGCTGTCAATTGAAATTTTTTTGCCAAATTGATCACATTTTTGCTCCCCTCCTGTACAGGCAGCCTTGTGGGGATGATTATTTTACATAATCAAACCAATGTTGCAGCATGCGACTGGCTGTGGGCTTGGTCCAGTGGATTTTGTCTGGCTCAGTTCTGAACACCCTCCTTGGCAGCTCAGGTATGTATCTGCAGTTTCTGGTGATGTAGGCATTGAGATGCATCAAATTATTCTGGTCCTGACGTGGCAAGGACCTAGAATAATTGATCTGCGGAACCCAGATCACTGCCTGCGGAAACCTGAGTTTTATCGTTTTGACAGCCGTCTGCAAGTGCTTGACTGTTTGACATTTTGTGATCTGTTGTTGAGCCCAAAAGACAAGATCACTGTCTCCACCATGACCGATGATGTGGCCCTGGTCAGGATAGCTCCAGCATGCCTGAAAGTGGCCGCTGGATAGCTATCTATCTGCAGGTCTGAGGCCGTAAACGGTGGCACCCTGGCCAGATTAGAGTCCCCCATAATGAGTCTTTTTGTTTTTTCTCACACTGACTCCTGTCCTGCGTTTTGTATTTTGTGTTCAGGTGTGTGGTGGGTTTGCATGTGGGGGTCTCTGGTGTGGCGGGTGTGTTGTCTTGTCCCTGGGATCTCAAGGTGATCTGGCTCTGGACTGTTGTTTCCAACCTCCTGACAGACAGGGGAGCCAGAGGAGTGTCCATAGGCAGGAGGCGGCCTGTGTGTGGTGTTTCCGGTTCTAAGATAAAGTGGTGTTTTTAATTTTGCAGGGAGCGCTCCAGGTAACTATTATGGTTTGTTGGATTGTTGCTTCGTTTTGTTGTCTTTTTTTAGGTCGACGGGAAAGGTAAGTTTTAGTAGGTTTGTTTCCAGGAAACGGGTAAGTATTGTGTTAAATTTTATCTTTTTCTTTCTTTCAGGTGCAGTGCGGATGGAGGATGCAGGTAAATTTTGCAGGTAGGATTTCCAGGAATCGGTAAGTATCACATATTGTTGGGTTATTTTGTTTTTGTTATCTTTTTTTAGGATGGCAAATGAAGGTAAGTATTTGCAGGTATAGTTTACAAAAGAGCAGTTGATTCTAATTCCATCTTTTTTACAGGTGTAGAGGGTCAAGGTAAGTAGGAAGATATGGTGTCCAAGGATTGCTAAGTATCACTTGTTGTTCTTTTTGCAGGTTCGGCGCAGATGGAGGATTAGGTAAGTTTCCAAGTATTAAGGAGTAAATTCAGTGGTAAGTTATGCCTTTTTAGTAATTGTTTTTCTCTTTTGTTCATATTCCAGGTTCTCCAAAGGAGGAGTGGAATAATAATAATAATAAGAAGAAGAACCTGGCTGGGTCGTATCCAATCACGGTGCATCTGGAGGGTGAGGAGAGAAGAGCTGAAAATTGCGGTTCAGTCTCCCGTACCGGGATATAGGAGCGAGGAAGGAGGAATCTTCCTGGAGCAGGCCAGGGGAAGGGAGGAAGTAAGGAGGTCGTATCTGGGACCAAAGTACCCAGCATGTTGCATTCAAGCTGGAGGTAAGCGGGGGAGTGAGTCCATATGTCAAGAAAAGGGTCCAGGGATGATACAGGGTGGAGGAGGGTGGAATGGTCCCAGTGTGCCAGAAGCTCGTTTTCAAGATTGGAGGTAGTGGGTGGGTGTCCCTGGACCTTCTATCCCAGTCCCAGGTCCCAGTGCATCCCTGGCCTAGCCACCTATGCCAGGCTAGGGGATGAGGAAGCCGAAGGTGGGGTCAGGAGAGTGTACCTGGTCCCGGATAGGAGTAAGAGTGGCCTGGCCACCTAAGCTGGGTCAGGAGATGGAAATTCAAGGTGGGTTCAGGAGAAATTTAAGGAGGGGTCCCAGGTCTCGATGCGTCCCAGGTCTCGATGCATCCTGGGCTCTGTTACTAAAGCCGGTTCAGGAGATAAAACACGGAGGTGGGGGAGTGTTCCAGGTTCCAGATGGGAGTAAAGGCGGGGTCCCGGTGCATCCATGGCCTAGCCACCTCAGCTGGGCTAGAGGATATAGATTAAAGAAGGTGAGGCTGGAGGGGGGGGGGTCCTAGGTACCGGTGCATCCACAGCCTAGCCGTTTAAGCTGGGCTAGGCGATGGAGGTTTGGAGGAGGATAAGGGAGGAGGGGGGGGGGTCCCAGGTCCCAGGTCCCAGGTCCCAGTGCATCCACGGCCTAACCACCTAAGCTGGGTTAGGGTTAGGTTAGGGGCCTGAACCATCCCCCCCAGCTAAGGGGAAAATGGGGTGCACTCTCCACCCATCCCATCCTCCCCACAGTTGCGGCGAGCCTGTATGTCACTTATTTGTGTTAAAGTAAAATAAATAATAAAAAATGAATTTGTTTTTAAATAAAATACATGAATGTGTTTTAAATAACTAAGGAAGGTGTGCCAAAATAAAAAAATAATAATAAAGAAATTATGCGCTACGTTTCGAGCCTACTTGGTCTTCATCAGGCGCAGGCACGCAGAAAACTGGTGGTCATAGAGTGACTGGAGAGCTGTGTGTCCTCCCCGGACTTCGGGTGAGGACTGAGCTTTCCCCCCGGAAGCTCCTCCCTTTATCACCTCTGATGCTTTTCCCTTTCAGTTTTCGAATTCGTGTTTTAATTTTGCCCTGTGTTTCAAAATTGAATTTTAACCCTATAAACCCCGTTCCGAATTGAATAATGTGTATATGCCCTTGTTTTTAATTAAATTTAACCCTTCCCTTCATGAAATTATTAATCCTCTGTTGTTTTTGTATTTATTAAGCCCATGAATTGTATTAATTTGTTTTTAATCTGTTTTTCTTCCTTTTTTTAGGTTCCCTCTTTGGATTTCGGTAAGTATTTTCTCCTTTTTAGGTTCCCTTCCTGATTTCGGTAAGTATTTTCTCCTTTTTGGGTTCCCTTCCTGATTTCGGTAAGTATTTTCTCCTTTTTTAGGTTCCCTCTTTGGATTTCGGTAAGTATTTTCTCCTTTTTAGGTTCCCTCTTTGGATTTCGGTAAGTATTTTCTCCTTTTTTAGGTTCCCTCTTTGGATTTCGGTAAGTATTTTCTCCTTTTTAGGTTCCCTCTTTGGATTTCGGTAAGTATTTTCTCCTTTTTTAGGTTCCCTCTTTGGATTTCGGTAAGTATTTTCTCCTTTTTAGGTTCCCTTCCTGATTTCGGTAAGTATTTTCTCCTTTTTAGGTTCCCTCTTTGGATTTCGGTAAGTATTTTCTCCTTTTTGGGTTCCCTCTTTGGATTTCGGTAAGTATTTTCTCCTTTTTAGATTCCCTTCCTGATTTCGGTAAGTATTTTCTCCTTTTTGGGTTCCCTTCCTGATTTCGGTAAGTATTTTCTCCTTTTTTGGGTTCCCTTCCTGATTTCGGTAAGTATTTTCTCCTTTTTTGGGTTCCCTCTTTGGATTTCGGTAAGTATTTTCTCCTTTTTCGGGTTCCCTCTTTGGATTTCGGTAAGTATTTTCTCCTTTTTCGGGTTCCCTCTTTGGATTTCGGTAAGTATTTTCTCCTTTTTCGGGTTCCCTCTTTGGATTTCGGTAAGTATTTTCTCCTTTTTCGGGTTCCCTCTTTGGATTTCGGTAAGTATTTTCTCCTTTTTCGGGTTCCCTCTTTGGATTTCGGTAAGTATTTTCTCCTTTTTCGATTAGGTTAAGTAGCACTGGCCTACTGACAGGACCCACCATTAACCAGAGGGGGGTGTGTGAGGTTTGCTGTAAGTCCCTCCATGACGGACCAGGATCTAAGGGGGCAGAGGTGGGAGAGCCGAGAGAAGGAGGAGAGAAAAAAAAAGAGGGGGGGGGAAGGGAGTAGGGTTAGGGTTAGGGTATGGGGGTAAAAAGGGGTTTGTCCACAGTGGACAGGGTTAGGATTAGGTTAGGGTATGGGGGCAAAAAGGGTTAGGGTTAGGGGTTAGGGGTTAGGGTTAGGGTCAGGGTTGTTAGGGTTAGGGTTAGTAGGGTTAGGGGTTAGGGGTTAGGGTTAGGGGTTGGGGTTAGGGGTTGGGGGTTAGGGTTAGGGTTAAACCATCCCCTTCCTGTGAAGGAAGAGGTGTTAGGGTTAGGGTTAGGGGTTAGGGTATGGGGGTAAAAAGGGGTTTGTCCACAGTGGACAAACGGATATAAACGTGAATAACTTTTGATAGGAAGGTCGTAGAGCCTTGAAACCAAGCTCCGCCCCCACTAATTCGGCCACGCCCTTTCCAACGGTACCACCCACGAGTCTGTGCGACCTTGCGTTCCGGAGATACATCACTTGAAAATTTTAAATCGGCTGTATCTCGGGAACCGTAAGTCGTAGAGAGACGGGTCCAAGTCTGGCGTGTTCAGCGCCCCCTAATTAGGTCTGACGCCACCCACTCCCGAGTCTCTACGACCTTTCGTTCCCGAGTTATAAGCCAAAATGTGTTTCCCATAGGAAATGAATGGGAGACGATTGGAACCGTATATTGACTAAGTGTTGAGGCCAAAATCCACCTCCTAGAAACCATTTAGGAGCACGTTTCAGACCATTTGGAGTTGATTGACACCCCATTTCAAGTGGCATTTTTGAAAAATGTTGACAATCTGTCATGTCAAAGGTGGCAGTGTACCAGGGGTCTGGTGTACCAGGGTTTCAAGGATGCAGTATACAAGCAGCCAAGTGTACCAGGGGTGCAGGTTAGGGTTAGAGGATGCTAGGGTTAGGGCTTAGGGTTAGGGCTTAGGCTTAGGGTTAGGGCTTAGGCTTAGGCTTAGGGGTTAGGGCTAGGCTTAGGGTTAGGGTTAGGGTTAGGGCTAGGGTTAGGGTTAGGGCTAGGGTTAGGGTTAGGGCTAGGGCTAGGGTTAGGGTTAGGGTTAGGGTTAGGGTTGGGGTTGGGGTTGGGGTTTGGGATTCGGGTTAGGGTAAGTAGCACTGGCCTACTGACAGGACCCACCATTAGCCAGAGGGGGGTGTGTGGGGTTTGTTGTGAGTCCCTCCATGAGGGACCAGGATCTAAGGGGGCAGAGGTGGGAGAGCCGAGAGAAGGAGGAGAGATAAATAATAATTGAAGAAGAAGAAAAAAAAAAAAAAAAAAAAAAATTTTTGAACATTAGAAAAGGTTTAGGGGGAGGGTATCACCCCTGGGGGGTCTGGTAACATGGGTTGTTTGACCTTAGTCATCGTTGAGACCCCCCGGGGTGGTTGTCCCAAGTTTTTGTATCCAGATTCTCTCGGCTCTCTTCCTCTGCCCAATTGACCAGTGGTCGTTATTGTCCAGACCTGTAATTATTAGGAATTGTGAGGAGTGGGTTTGAAAATGTTGAACTAGAGGGGTGCCAAGACGACCTGCCCCAATGTTACGGAGATGTTGAGTGAGACGGGTGTGGATGGAGTGTTGGGTTTCACCGATGTAGTGTTTGTGACAGAGGGTGC
This sequence comes from Euthynnus affinis, assembly GCA_029490765.1. Classification (NCBI taxonomy): domain Eukaryota; kingdom Metazoa; phylum Chordata; class Actinopteri; order Scombriformes; family Scombridae; genus Euthynnus; species Euthynnus affinis. The sequence continues at coordinate 30,327,012 of CM055853.1, forward strand.
AGGTGATGATGTAAACTACATTGGAGGTGGAGAGTGAAAAGGAGCCGGATATGGGGGATTCTAGTTGTGTGTGAGGATTCTGTATGAATTTGCGGTGTTTATAGTGTTTGTGGTATGTGAGGGAAGTGTGAGGTCTGTGGTCTGAGAAGAGTGATCTGATGAGTATGGACTGTAGGCTCTGGTTTTTTCTATGGGCTGAGATGAGTTTGTGGTGTTGAAGTGCCGGGTGTCTGGTCTGTAGATTATTGAAATTGTTTTTGAGTGTGTGGTGGAATGTTATTGTGCGGTGTGAGAAGGTGGATATAAAAGGGATGATAGATTGAGAGGAGGGAATAGGGGGGTGTGTGTTGTAGGGTTTGGTGGGCGGGTCATCTCCTGCCCTGGAAGGGGAGGGGGGAGGGGGAGGATACAGACCCTGGTTCGGGTAGGGGTTGAGGGAGGGTGTAGGGTGGGACGAGGGATACAGACCCGGGTTAGGGTAGGGGAGTGGGGGAGGAGATGACCCGGCCTGGAAGACCTGGGTTGGGGAGGGGGGAGAGGGGGGAGTGGGTGAAGAGCGAGCGGGAGCGAGAGTAGCCAGAGTGGAGTACTTGATGGTTCGTAAGAAACGTTTTGAATAGCCTCTACGGCGTAAACTGTGGAAGAGTGTAGTGGTGGCGGTGTTGAAGTCTAGAGTGTTGGAACAGATGCGATGAAAACGAATTAATTGTGATTTGATTATGGATGAAAATGTATGTTTTGGATGGTAACTGCTTTTATGGAGTAGAGCGTGGGTATCCGTGGGTTTGAAATAAACTTTGGTCTGTAATTTTTTGTGTTGTGAACCAGATTGAGATGAGAAAAAAACTGTTGTGTCTAGAAAGTTGATGGAATCCGGGCTGATTGTGTGTGTGATTTTTATGGAATGGTGATGGTTGTTGAGGGTTTCACAGAAGTCGGAGAATTGGGAGAGTGTATGTGGCCAGATTCCAAAGATGTCATCTAAAAATCGGAGGTATAGGATGGGTTTGAGAGGGCATTTATTGAGGGCTTCTCGCTCCCACTCGCTCATGTACAGGTTGGCGTATGAGGGTGCAAATCTCTGTCCCATGGCTGTCCCGTGGATTTGGAGGTAAAATTGGTTATTGAAAAGGAAATCATTGTGGGTAAGACAGAGTTGAATAAGCTGTAAAAGTTCGTTGTCTGGGCGGTTGGGGTCCGGATTTTTATTGAATATGTTGCGTACGGTTTGGAGGCCAAGTGGGGTGTTGATATTTGTGTAAAGGTTATTGATGTCGATGGTAAAAAGGAAGGATGATAAGGGGACAGCCATGGGACGGATGATGTTTATGAAATGGTATGTGTCCTTGATGTAGCTTGGGTGTTGGGTGGAGAGGGGACCAAGGAAGGAGTCAATATATTGAGAGATGTGGTAGGTGGAGCTGTTGCAGTCTGATACTATGGGTCGACCGGGAGGAACCTCAAAGGGAATGGTCCAGGTAGCTGGTTCTTTGTGTATTTTAGGGAGAAGGTAGAAGTAGCGGGGACGGGGGTGGTCTGGTCCAAATAGGAATTCTTTTTGCTTGTTGTTGATATATTTTTTATTGTAGAGTGTTTGTATGATGGTCCTGAGTGTGTGTTGTGTTTGTGTTTGAATGCTGTCGTCCAAGGGTTTATAGTAGGTGGTGTTGTTGAGTTGGCGGTTAGCTTCCAGTAAATATTGTTGTCTGTCCATGATGATAATTTTTGATCCTTTGTCTGCAGGTTTAATAATGATGTTGGGGTTGTGGCGGAGTTCTTTGAGGGCCCTACGTTCCGGCCCCGTTAGGTTGTCAGACCTATCTGGTTGGGGCCGGAACCGTTGTAGGGCCCGTCTATTGTTTTTAATGAGTTGATGGGTGAGAGGATTAAGTGAATTGTATTGGGGTTCCCAATGGGATGGATAAATGAAGGGTGTAGGATGGTGTACTGGGTGGAGGTGAAAATAGTCTATTAGTTTGATGCGGCGGTGGAAGTTGTGTAGGTCCCTTTGAAGCTCCTCCCGGTCGAGTTTGGTGGGGCGTGGGATGAATGAGAGTCCCCTGTCCAGAAGTGAAATCTGTGCTATAGAGGGGGTGAAGAGGGTGGATAGGTTGAGGAGGTTGGATGGGGAGTCCCAACCCAGGTCACGGGTGTGTGTGTGAGTGGTGTGGTTGGCCGGAATAGGTTTGTGGTTTATTGTAAATTTAGGAGGTTGCACCAGTTGGTGAAGATGGCCTTGGCTGTGGCCGGGGTCCAGTGGATATTGTCTTTTTCAGTGGTGAAGGTGTCGTGTGGAATTTCTGTGAGGAATGGAAAGTGAGTAGCCATGGTGTTATTGATGAGTTTTAGGTTGTTTTGCTGTGTCGATGTGAGGTGGGGGGAGTAGTTGAGGAGGGGGAAGTAAATATCTGCATTGGGGAAGGTCGTCCTGGCTAGACGGAAAAGGGCTTTTAGTTGTTTAATTGTGGTCATTTTGGGATCCTGGTCCCTGTTGTTGATGCCCACCGCGAAGATGACTATTTTCGCGGCGGGCTGGGGGAGGGACTTTTCACACACTTTCAGAAAGTGGTATGCATTGGCTCCAGGGTAGCTGTCCAACTGTATATTGTCGTAATTGTGCCTGGGGATCCTGTTGATATTGGAATCACCCAGGACCAGGACTGGTTTTCGGCATTTGAAAAACCAGTCCTGGATTTTGCGGTTAGGGCGTGCAATATGGTAGTTGGGAAGGTACATCCCCGGTTGGGGGGAGGAATGATTGATGGAGGGGGAGGAGGAAGGAGAGATGGGGGGTCCCTGTGTGGGTGGTATTTGAGGAGTGGAGGGGGCGGTGGTGGGTTTGGGGTCCAAGGTCTGGTTGAGGGGAAGGGGGGAAGAGGTCTGGAGGGGGAAGGGAATTGGTTGAAAGGGATGGGGGGATGTAGAATTTTGTGGTGATCCTCTTATTGGTGGAGATGATTGAGGTGGGGAGGTACGTGGTGGGGGTTCTCCACATACCTCCCCTGGTGTGGAAATGGAGTCAGAATCCGGTTCAGAATGGGTTATTGAGAGGTCAGTGACCTTGTCGTTAGGGTTAGGGTTAGGGTTAGGGTTAGGGGTAGGGGTAGGGTTAGGGTTAGGGTTAGGGGTAGGGTTAGGGTTAGGGTTAGGGTTAGGGGTAGGGTTAGGGTTAGGGTTAGGGGGTTAGGGGGTTAGGGTTAGGGTTAGGGGGTTAGGGGGTTAGGGGGTTAGTGGGTTAGGGTTAGGGTTAGGGTTAAACCATCCCCTTCCTGTGAAGGAAGAGGTGGTAGGTGCACGCTCCATCCACCCCCTCCATCTCTTCCTCGCCATAGTTATGGCTGTCAGGTAAGTGTCGTGTCCGGTAAGTATTGTTTGTCTTTTTTCTTCTTTCTTAGGTTCTTTTCAGGTAAGTTTGTATTTGTTGTTTTCTTAGTGTTCAAAAATATGAAATTAAATTGTTTTTTTAAAAACTAAATGAAATTATCTTTGTTATTTTTATATGTTTAAATTAAATTATTCTTCAAAAATGAACTTGTTTTTATGAAATAAAATTGTTTTTTAATCAACTCCAATTGTTTTTAATTTGTTCTAAAATGAAATAAAATAAATTCTCTAAATAACTAAGGAAGGTGTGCCGACAACGTTTCGACCTTTAATAGGTCTTCTTCAGGTCAAGGCACACAAAAAACTCTATTGAAATGAATGGCTGGTCAATGAAGCGCTCCGTTCGGCGTCTGGATGAGAAATGAGCTGTTTTGGAAGCTCCCCTATTTATACCCTCTGTTGTTTTCCGTTCGTCTTTTTCGTTGAGTATTTTGGTTTTGCTGTTCGGTTTTAGTTATTTTGCTTTTAACCCTGTAAATGCTGTATCGAATTAGTTGTAATGTATTTGTAACCCTATTGTAATGAAATTTAACCCTTTATTGTAATTCTAAATTATTTTAATGTTTATTTATGATATACTGTGTTGTTTTTAATATGTTTTAACCCTTTCTCTCCCCAATGAAATTAATATTGCATATTTTTAACCCTGTAAATGCCAATTGATATGAATGTATGTATTTTTAACCCCATGATTGTCAAATAAAATGGATAGTATTTATTTTTAACCCTTTTGATGCCAAATAAATTAGATATATGTATTATAAACCCTTGTCAATCCCTGTTAAATGTATTTTTCTATAGTTCTAATTATCTAATGAATTTTTAAACTTGTAATTTCCTTTGATTAGTGTATTTATTAATTTATAGAACCCTTTGCTTGGTGTTAATGAAGTGGATTACAGCCTGAATTAGGGTTAGGGATGGAAATTAGGGTTGGGGCCTAGGGTTAGGGTAGGTTAGGGTTAGAGCCTGGGGTTAGGGTTAGGGTTGGGGTTAGGGTTGGGGCCTAGGGTTAGGGCCTAGGGTTAGGGCCTAGGGTTAGGGCCTAGGGTTAGGGCCTAGGGTTAGGGCCTAGGGTTAGGGTTAGGGTTAGGGTTAGGGTTAGGGTTAGGTTAGGAGCAACAAACTTAAGATCCTGTGGCCGGGAACCGGCCACAGGATCTGTGCACAGTCCATCACTGCATCCCACCAGGACCAGCCTATCTCTCATTCAGGCCCCTGGGATATCTGGTGTCCATCCTGGTGATCCAGAGTCTTTCAGCCCTCTTTCTCTGTGCTGTAGACCAGCCTGGATCACACTGTAGGACAGTGGCTCTGACAGCATCCCATCCATGCTGCATAAAATGTCTCACTAGGGGAGTGTGTGTCTCTTTGTGTCTCAGGATGTTATACCTGTGTTGAGTGAATCTGACAGCAATGGAGTTTTTTGTTTCTCCTACATACTGTGATCCACACTCACTACATGTGATCAGGTAAACACAATTTTTGGACTGGACACTCCCCCATGTTTGCGTTTTATAGACATTTTTATTAAATTTGCTGCGCAACCAAGTCTGGTGCTTAAAAAATTCCCCGTGACCTTTCGGTCTTGGGGTCAACAGCGGTGGGACCTTGGCCTTCACCAGGTAATCTTGCAGGTTCCTGTTCTTTTTGTAGGCTGCAATAATCCTGTGTTCCTGTAGGATGGTTGTTCCAGCTAGGGATTCTTGAAAGTTATTTTTGATCACTCTGACTAATTTGGTTGCTGATGCCGAATATGTGATTATGAAGGGGAGAATTTTGGAGATGATACGGGGTTTGACGTCTAAAAATGTTTTTAATGCTTTTCTCAGGAAGGATCTGGAATACCCTCTGGAGCGGAGTGCTGAGAATAAGATGGAGGTGGCCTGTTTGAAGTCCTCTTTTTGGGTGCATATCCTATGAAATCGGAGTAATTGTGATTTAATTAGGCCTGCGTATGTGTGTTTGGGATGGTGACTGGTTTTGTGTAATAGTGCGTGAGTGTCTGTTTCTTTAAAAAATACTTTGATGTCCAATTTGTTTGTGTTTATGAAATTTTGTCCTTTGTATGTGGTGGTGTCCAAAAAATCTACCGAATTCATATCAGTGGTTGATTTCAATTTAATCGAATTATTGTGATTGTTCAGAGTGATCAAAAACTGTTCAAATTCCTCCACCGGGTGGTGCCACACACCCCATATATCATCCAGATACCTGAAATAATGCAGAGGCTGCTTCTCACAGGATGCCAGGGCTGATGTTTCCCACTCTGCCATGAAGATATTAGCATAGGCAGGGGCAAACTTTTTGCCCATGGCTGTCCCTTTAATTTGTAGGAAGTAGTCTCCATTAAATTCAAAATCGTTTCTGGCCAAATTGATTTCCAATAGTTGTAATAATTCTTTGTCAGGTCTGTTTTTGTCTGGATGTTTTTGGAATATGTTTTTTATGGCTTGTATGCCCTGTGGAATGTCAATGTTTGTATATAGGCTGTCAATGTCCATTGTGAACAGCATGGAATTGTGGGGGATATGGAGTTTTTTAATTTTTTCAACAAAATCATATGTGTCTTTGATATAGCTGGAGTGTGTGATGGAGAGGGGATTCAGGTAATGATCCAGGAACTCGGCCGTATGGTAAGTCTCACTGCTGCAGTCGGAGACTATGGGTCTCCCGGGGGGAATTTCATGTGGTTTACTCCACTTTGCCGGGTCTTTATGGATCTTAGGCAGCATGTAAAAAAGTCTGGCCCTGGGCTCTGGGTCTCCTAATAAATATTTTTTCTGTTTGTTATTTATAAATTTCTTATCCAATAATGTATCAATAATTTTCTCAATCATGGGTTTTGTTTGTGTATATATAGGTTCAGTTAATTGTAAATAATAGTTTTTATCATGTAATTGTCTGTATCCTTCCCATAGGTATTGTTCCCTGTCCATAATGACAACTGCACTGCCCTTATCAGCCGGTTTGATAATGATCCTTTTGTTGTCTTTAAGCTCCTCCAGTGCCATAGCCTCCTCTCTGTGGAGGTTTGGCTGTGTGTGAGTGAGCCTAAAGTCTGTGTCCACATATTTGACATCAGCTTGGATCAGGCTGGTGACCTCGGGCGGCAAGCTGCCAGCAGGGGGTGTCCAGTCAGATTTGGGAGTGAAGGGTGGGGGCATTGTGTCCCCTGAACCCTCAAAATATGCTGCTAATTTAATTTTTCTGTGGTATAGTTGTAGATCCCACCTAGTCTGTTCAATTATATTTTTATTACTGCCCTTAGTAGGGATGAAAGTCAGTCCTCTATTCAACAGGGTGAATTGAGGTTCTGTTAATTGAAAATTTTTTGCCAAATTAATCACATTTTTGCTCCCCTCCTGTGCGGGCAGGCTTGTGGGGATGATTATTTTACGTAGTCGAACCAATGTTGCAGCATGCGTCTGGCTGTGGGTTTAGTCCAGTGAATTTTATCTGGCTCAGTCCTGAAAACCCGCATCGGCAGCTCAGGTATGTACCTGCAGTTCCTGGTGATGTAGGCGTTGAGGTCCATCATGTTATTCTGGTCCTGCCGTGGCAGGGACCGAGAATAATTGACCTGTGGCACCCAGATCACAGCCTGCGGAAACCTGAGCCTAGCCGTTTTGACAGCCACCTGCAGTTGTTTGATGGTGGTTTGTTTGACATTTTGTGATCTATTATTAAGCCCAAAAGACAAGATCACTGTCTCCACCTCGACCGATGATGTGGCCCTAGACAGGATAGCTCCAGCATGTCTGAAAGTGGCTCCTGGATAGCTATCTATCTGCAGGTCTGAGGCCGTAAAAGGTGGCACCCTGGCCAGATTAGAGTCCCCTATAATGAGCCATTTTTTGCCCACACTCAGACCCCAGTCCTGCATTTTGTTTTTTGTGTTCAGGTGTCTGGTGGGTTTGCGTGTGGGAGTCTCAGGTGTGGCTGGTGTGGTGTTTGGCCCCTGGGAGCCGATGGTGATGTGGCTCTGGACCGCTGTCTCCAGCCTCCTGACAGACAGGGGAGCCAGAGGAGTGTCCATGGGCAGGAGGCGGCCTGTGTGTGGAGTTTCAGGCCTGTCCTCCTCCAGCAGAGACTCCAGGTCATCCGCTGATAAATCCAGGAGGTTGTCGTCCCCAGCTATGACTCCTGGGTTCTTAGGGGGGGCAGTGTTCCCCCCTGTTTTCCCTGAGGGGGCCCGTTTGGCCCTCTGTGGTTTAGGGGTAGTCTGAGGGGGTTGTGAGGGAGTGGGGGAGACGTGTGTCTCCTCCTCCTCCTCCACTCTGGAGGATATGTCTCCCAGTGTGTCTGTGTTGGTCCCGGTGGTTGTAGTGTGTTTTTTGGGGGGGTCAGGGGGTCGTGAGAGGGCCCCCGTCCCGGTTGGTATGTTATTTTGTTCCAAATTGTGTGTGTGAATTTGTGCCTGCACCATCCTCAGTGCCTGAGGGGGCCCCTGAGGAGGTTTAGGCTGTGTGGTGGCCGGCACCTGTGTCGTGCCAGGCTGTGGCGCTGTGTCGCCCCCTCCTGTGTCTCTGGAGGGTGGCTGCACGTCAGACAATCTCGCTATCAACAGGGCCTCAACCTGTTCTAGCGTCTCGTCCTGCAAGCGGCGCCCCAGGTTCCTCTTAGCCCAGGAGCAGGCCACCTGGAAGGGATCCTGCCAGTTTCCGGAAGACAGGCCGGACAGCCTGTCCAGCTCTGTCTCCATGGTGAGGGTGTGGTGATCCCTGAGGATGAGCATGGTTGTGTAGGCCCAGTTTTTCGCATTACCCTCTATGAGGGTCTGCGTCTCCGTACTGGGAGCCGCCGGCTTAATGATGGTGGAGAGATTACGGGTGAGTCTCCCGATGGTGACAGGCGGCTCTGTGCCTGACACATTTTTTAGGTGATGGGCTGCTTTAATGACGGTATGTATAATTCGTGCTTTTGTTCTGAAGTCTGGATCATCAGACTCCTTATAGTTGTTTTGTTGTTTTTTATACAGGTTATTCTTCCTGTTTTGGTTTTTAAAGTTGTTTTTTGCAGGCCCATAAAGGGTCCTGCGGTCAAAAAATTGTGGCATATAGCCTGGCTCTGTAAAATAGCGTGGAGCATCACCCCTGCGCATTACACGCCCTGATCTGGTGACGTCAGCATATGATTTCTTTTGCCCATATGCAGAATTACTGCGAGTGCGGGAGGTGGTAGGAGGTGGCCCTGTCCGGGTCCGATTATTACGGCGGTCCCGACCATGCCTGACCACCGTCCAGCCTTCCTCTCCATCTCTCCTGCTCATCATGGAGCTGTAATTCAGCTGACAGGACAAAAAAAATGTCGGCCAAGGTAAGCCAAAGAAATCAAAAGTCTGCTGAAAAAAGCAGGATTTCTTGTGTGAACAAGCTCGAATCGCGACGTTTCGGTCTTGAAAAAGACCTTCTTCAGGCAAGCTTGTTCAAAAAGTGGAAAATAAATCAAAATGACAGCAGGCAGAAGTCACAAAGTGATGTGCTCTGGTCGGTGGCTCTCGGGAGAGTGAGAGATAATGGCTGTCGTTTCGGGGATTTAAAAATGGTGGGGTGGGAGGGACATGGCCGCCTGGCCTTAACGACTCGGGAGTGGCTCTGGTCAGCTACGGAGGGTCCTCTGTTTTTTTCTCTCCTCCTCCGGATTCCCTTTAATTTTTAAAGTCCAGTTGGTCTGTGGTTTTCAATTTCGTGTTTTAGGTTAGTTTCCAATCAATTCCATAGTTTAAGTCCATTTTGTCCTAATTATAAGTTTTTGTCTTTTTGTGGTGATTTTCGTCCTTTTTTCCTTTTTTCAGAGCATTATAATGAATTAAAATGAATTTTTAGAATAGTGTCCAGTTTTAAATTAATTTTTAGAATAATATGTTGAATTTATTGAATTTTTTGGTTAGTAAGATGAATTTTGAATGAATTTGTGGATCAATTTTATGAATTTTAATCAGATTATATTATTAATTTAGTCATTTTGTAATTGTTGTATTCCAATAGATTTTATAATGCTCCGTGTGCGTGTGTGTCTTTTTCCATGTTAATTTATTTGCCAATATTGATCAGGATCCCATGGTATTTATTTATTTATTTATTTATTTATTTATTTATTTATTTATTTATTTATTCAAATAATATGAATTAGTGTGTGAGGTGCCTTTAGGTCCAGATTGTAAATATTGTGAATATTGTAAATAGTGTAGATATTGTAAATAGTGTTTATAGCGATGGTCATCTTTATCAAATGTTTATTTATGTTAATTTATTGATTATTTTAGGGTTAGGCACCGGATTGAATTAGTTTATGTAGAGTCCAATTGGTTAGGGTTAGGGCCGTATTCCTCTTTGGTTAGGGTTAGTGAAAAGGGACAGGGACAGGATTAGATTAGTAATTAGATATCATTAATTAGGGTGATTAATTTAGGTTTAGGCACCCAGCAGGGAGTTGGTTAGGGTTAGGGTCAGATGTCAAGGTCAGCTGTCTGACCTCTGTGTCTGTGTCCCACTGACACTCTCCCCTTCCCAGTACAACTCTGAGTATAGTCCCCCTGGGGGGACTATTATTGAAAACATTTCCCATTAGGGGCCTGTCCGAGGTCCAGGCCGGTCCCAGCATGGACGCAGGAGGCACGGGCCAGTTAGGAGCAACAAACTTAAGATCCTGTGGCCGGGAACCGGCCACAGGATCTGTGCACAGTCCATCACTGCATCCCACCAGGACCAGCCTATCTCTCATTCAGGCCCCTGGGATATCTGGTGTCCATCCTGGTGATCCAGAGTCTTTCAGCCCTCTTTCTCTGTGCTGTAGACCAGCCTGGATCACACTGTAGGACAGTGGCTCTGACAGCATCCCATCCATGCTGCATAAAATGTCTCACTAGGGGAGTGTGTGTCTCTTTGTGTCTCAGGATGTTATACCTGTGTTGAGTGAATCTGACAGCAATGGAGTTTTTTGTTTCTCCTACATACTGTGATCCACACTCACTACATGTGATCAGGTAAACACAATTTTTGGACTGGACACTCCCCCATGTTTGCGTTTTATAGACATTTTTATTAAATTTGCTGCGCAACCAAGTCTGGTGCTTAAAAAATTCCCCGTGACCTTTCGGTCTTGGGGTCAACAGCGGTGGGACCTTGGCCTTCACCAGGTAATCTTGCAGGTTCCTGTTCTTTTTGTAGGCTGCAATAATCCTGTGTTCCTGTAGGATGGTTGTTCCAGCTAGGGATTCTTGAAAGTTATTTTTGATCACTCTGACTAATTTGGTTGCTGATGCCGAATATGTGATTATGAAGGGGAGAATTTTGGAGATGATACGGGGTTTGACGTCTAAAAATGTTTTTAATGCTTTTCTCAGGAAGGATCTGGAATACCCTCTGGAGCGGAGTGCTGAGAATAAGATGGAGGTGGCCTGTTTGAAGTCCTCTTTTTGGGTGCATATCCTATGAAATCGGAGTAATTGTGATTTAATTAGGCCTGCGTATGTGTGTTTGGGATGGTGACTGGTTTTGTGTAATAGTGCGTGAGTGTCTGTTTCTTTAAAAAATACTTTGATGTCCAATTTGTTTGTGTTTATGAAATTTTGTCCTTTGTATGTGGTGGTGTCCAAAAAATCTACCGAATTCATATCAGTGGTTGATTTCAATTTAATCGAATTATTGTGATTGTTCAGAGTGATCAAAAACTGTTCAAATTCCTCCACCGGGTGGTGCCACACACCCCATATATCATCCAGATACCTGAAATAATGCAGAGGCTGCTTCTCACAGGATGCCAGGGCTGATGTTTCCCACTCTGCCATGAAGATATTAGCATAGGCAGGGGCAAACTTTTTGCCCATGGCTGTCCCTTTAATTTGTAGGAAGTAGTCTCCATTAAATTCAAAATCGTTTCTGGCCAAATTGATTTCCAATAGTTGTAATAATTCTTTGTCAGGTCTGTTTTTGTCTGGATGTTTTTGGAATATGTTTTTTATGGCTTGTATGCCCTGTGGAATGTCAATGTTTGTATATAGGCTGTCAATGTCCATTGTGAACAGCATGGAATTGTGGGGGATATGGAGTTTTTTAATTTTTTCAACAAAATCATATGTGTCTTTGATATAGCTGGAGTGTGTGATGGAGAGGGGATTCAGGTAATGATCCAGGAACTCGGCCGTATGGTAAGTCTCACTGCTGCAGTCGGAGACTATGGGTCTCCCGGGGGGAATTTCATGTGGTTTACTCCACTTTGCCGGGTCTTTATGGATCTTAGGCAGCATGTAAAAAAGTCTGGCCCTGGGCTCTGGGTCTCCTAATAAATATTTTTTCTGTTTGTTATTTATAAATTTCTTATCCAATAATGTATCAATAATTTTCTCAATCATGGGTTTTGTTTGTGTATATATAGGTTCAGTTAATTGTAAATAATAGTTTTTATCATGTAATTGTCTGTATCCTTCCCATAGGTATTGTTCCCTGTCCATAATGACAACTGCACTGCCCTTATCAGCCGGTTTGATAATGATCCTTTTGTTGTCTTTAAGCTCCTCCAGTGCCATAGCCTCCTCTCTGTGGAGGTTTGGCTGTGTGTGAGTGAGCCTAAAGTCTGTGTCCACATATTTGACATCAGCTTGGATCAGGCTGGTGACCTCGGGCGGCAAGCTGCCAGCAGGGGGTGTCCAGTCAGATTTGGGAGTGAAGGGTGGGGGCATTGTGTCCCCTGAACCCTCAAAATATGCTGCTAATTTAATTTTTCTGTGGTATAGTTGTAGATCCCACCTAGTCTGTTCAATTATATTTTTATTACTGCCCTTAGTAGGGATGAAAGTCAGTCCTCTATTCAACAGGGTGAATTGAGGTTCTGTTAATTGAAAATTTTTTGCCAAATTAATCACATTTTTGCTCCCCTCCTGTGCGGGCAGGCTTGTGGGGATGATTATTTTACGTAGTCGAACCAATGTTGCAGCATGCGTCTGGCTGTGGGTTTAGTCCAGTGAATTTTATCTGGCTCAGTCCTGAAAACCCGCATCGGCAGCTCAGGTATGTACCTGCAGTTCCTGGTGATGTAGGCGTTGAGGTCCATCATGTTATTCTGGTCCTGCCGTGGCAGGGACCGAGAATAATTGACCTGTGGCACCCAGATCACAGCCTGCGGAAACCTGAGCCTAGCCGTTTTGACAGCCACCTGCAGTTGTTTGATGGTGGTTTGTTTGACATTTTGTGATCTATTATTAAGCCCAAAAGACAAGATCACTGTCTCCACCTCGACCGATGATGTGGCCCTAGACAGGATAGCTCCAGCATGTCTGAAAGTGGCTCCTGGATAGCTATCTATCTGCAGGTCTGAGGCCGTAAAAGGTGGCACCCTGGCCAGATTAGAGTCCCCTATAATGAGCCATTTTTTGCCCACACTCAGACCCCAGTCCTGCATTTTGTTTTTTGTGTTCAGGTGTCTGGTGGGTTTGCGTGTGGGAGTCTCAGGTGTGGCTGGTGTGGTGTTTGGCCCCTGGGAGCCGATGGTGATGTGGCTCTGGACCGCTGTCTCCAGCCTCCTGACAGACAGGGGAGCCAGAGGAGTGTCCATGGGCAGGAGGCGGCCTGTGTGTGGAGTTTCAGGCCTGTCCTCCTCCAGCAGAGACTCCAGGTCATCCGCTGATAAATCCAGGAGGTTGTCGTCCCCAGCTATGACTCCTGGGTTCTTAGGGGGGGCAGTGTTCCCCCCTGTTTTCCCTGAGGGGGCCCGTTTGGCCCTCTGTGGTTTAGGGGTAGTCTGAGGGGGTTGTGAGGGAGTGGGGGAGACGTGTGTCTCCTCCTCCTCCTCCACTCTGGAGGATATGTCTCCCAGTGTGTCTGTGTTGGTCCCGGTGGTTGTAGTGTGTTTTTTGGGGGGGTCAGGGGGTCGTGAGAGGGCCCCCGTCCCGGTTGGTATGTTATTTTGTTCCAAATTGTGTGTGTGAATTTGTGCCTGCACCATCCTCAGTGCCTGAGGGGGCCCCTGAGGAGGTTTAGGCTGTGTGGTGGCCGGCACCTGTGTCGTGCCAGGCTGTGGCGCTGTGTCGCCCCCTCCTGTGTCTCTGGAGGGTGGCTGCACGTCAGACAATCTCGCTATCAACAGGGCCTCAACCTGTTCTAGCGTCTCGTCCTGCAAGCGGCGCCCCAGGTTCCTCTTAGCCCAGGAGCAGGCCACCTGGAAGGGATCCTGCCAGTTTCCGGAAGACAGGCCGGACAGCCTGTCCAGCTCTGTCTCCATGGTGAGGGTGTGGTGATCCCTGAGGATGAGCATGGTTGTGTAGGCCCAGTTTTTCGCATTACCCTCTATGAGGGTCTGCGTCTCCGTACTGGGAGCCGCCGGCTTAATGATGGTGGAGAGATTACGGGTGAGTCTCCCGATGGTGACAGGCGGCTCTGTGCCTGACACATTTTTTAGGTGATGGGCTGCTTTAATGACGGTATGTATAATTCGTGCTTTTGTTCTGAAGTCTGGATCATCAGACTCCTTATAGTTGTTTTGTTGTTTTTTATACAGGTTATTCTTCCTGTTTTGGTTTTTAAAGTTGTTTTTTGCAGGCCCATAAAGGGTCCTGCGGTCAAAAAATTGTGGCATATAGCCTGGCTCTGTAAAATAGCGTGGAGCATCACCCCTGCGCATTACACGCCCTGATCTGGTGACGTCAGCATATGATTTCTTTTGCCCATATGCAGAATTACTGCGAGTGCGGGAGGTGGTAGGAGGTGGCCCTGTCCGGGTCCGATTATTACGGCGGTCCCGACCATGCCTGACCACCGTCCAGCCTTCCTCTCCATCTCTCCTGCTCATCATGGAGCTGTAATTCAGCTGACAGGACAAAAAAAATGTCGGCCAAGGTAAGCCAAAGAAATCAAAAGTCTGCTGAAAAAAGCAGGATTTCTTGTGTGAACAAGCTCGAATCGCGACGTTTCGGTCTTGAAAAAGACCTTCTTCAGGCAAGCTTGTTCAAAAAGTGGAAAATAAATCAAAATGACAGCAGGCAGAAGTCACAAAGTGATGTGCTCTGGTCGGTGGCTCTCGGGAGAGTGAGAGATAATGGCTGTCGTTTCGGGGATTTAAAAATGGTGGGGTGGGAGGGACATGGCCGCCTGGCCTTAACGACTCGGGAGTGGCTCTGGTCAGCTACGGAGGGTCCTCTGTTTTTTTCTCTCCTCCTCCGGATTCCCTTTAATTTTTAAAGTCCAGTTGGTCTGTGGTTTTCAATTTCGTGTTTTAGGTTAGTTTCCAATCAATTCCATAGTTTAAGTCCATTTTGTCCTAATTATAAGTTTTTGTCTTTTTGTGGTGATTTTCGTCCTTTTTTCCTTTTTTCAGAGCATTATAATGAATTAAAATGAATTTTTAGAATAGTGTCCAGTTTTAAATTAATTTTTAGAATAATATGTTGAATTTATTGAATTTTTTGGTTAGTAAGATGAATTTTGAATGAATTTGTGGATCAATTTTATGAATTTTAATCAGATTATATTATTAATTTAGTCATTTTGTAATTGTTGTATTCCAATAGATTTTATAATGCTCCGTGTGCGTGTGTGTCTTTTTCCATGTTAATTTATTTGCCAATATTGATCAGGATCCCATGGTATTTATTTATTTATTTATTTATTTATTTATTTATTTATTTATTCAAATAATATGAATTAGTGTGTGAGGTGCCTTTAGGTCCAGATTGTAAATATTGTGAATATTGTAAATAGTGTAGATATTGTAAATAGTGTTTATAGCGATGGTCATCTTTATCAAATGTTTATTTATGTTAATTTATTGATTATTTTAGGGTTAGGCACCGGATTGAATTAGTTTATGTAGAGTCCAATTGGTTAGGGTTAGGGCCGTATTCCTCTTTGGTTAGGGTTAGTGAAAAGGGACAGGGACAGGATTAGATTAGTAATTAGATATCATTAATTAGGGTGATTAATTTAGGTTTAGGCACCCAGCAGGGAGTTGGTTAGGGTTAGGGTCAGATGTCAAGGTCAGCTGTCTGACCTCTGTGTCTGTGTCCCACTGACACTCTCCCCTTCCCAGTACAACTCTGAGTATAGTCCCCCTGGGGGGACTATTATTGAAAACATTTCCCATTAGGGGCCTGTCCGAGGTCCAGGCCGGTCCCAGCATGGACGCAGGAGGCACGGGCCAGTTAGGAGCAACAAACTTAAGATCCTGTGGCCGGGAACCGGCCACAGGATCTGTGCACAGTCCATCACTGCATCCCACCAGGACCAGCCTATCTCTCATTCAGGCCCCTGGGATATCTGGTGTCCATCCTGGTGATCCAGAGTCTTTCAGCCCTCTTTCTCTGTGCTGTAGACCAGCCTGGATCACACTGTAGGACAGTGGCTCTGACAGCATCCCATCCATGCTGCATAAAATGTCTCACTAGGGGAGTGTGTGTCTCTTTGTGTCTCAGGATGTTATACCTGTGTTGAGTGAATCTGACAGCAATGGAGTTTTTTGTTTCTCCTACATACTGTGATCCACACTCACTACATGTGATCAGGTAAACACAATTTTTGGACTGGACACTCCCCCATGTTTGCGTTTTATAGACATTTTTATTAAATTTGCTGCGCAACCAAGTCTGGTGCTTAAAAAATTCCCCGTGACCTTTCGGTCTTGGGGTCAACAGCGGTGGGACCTTGGCCTTCACCAGGTAATCTTGCAGGTTCCTGTTCTTTTTGTAGGCTGCAATAATCCTGTGTTCCTGTAGGATGGTTGTTCCAGCTAGGGATTCTTGAAAGTTATTTTTGATCACTCTGACTAATTTGGTTGCTGATGCCGAATATGTGATTATGAAGGGGAGAATTTTGGAGATGATACGGGGTTTGACGTCTAAAAATGTTTTTAATGCTTTTCTCAGGAAGGATCTGGAATACCCTCTGGAGCGGAGTGCTGAGAATAAGATGGAGGTGGCCTGTTTGAAGTCCTCTTTTTGGGTGCATATCCTATGAAATCGGAGTAATTGTGATTTAATTAGGCCTGCGTATGTGTGTTTGGGATGGTGACTGGTTTTGTGTAATAGTGCGTGAGTGTCTGTTTCTTTAAAAAATACTTTGATGTCCAATTTGTTTGTGTTTATGAAATTTTGTCCTTTGTATGTGGTGGTGTCCAAAAAATCTACCGAATTCATATCAGTGGTTGATTTCAATTTAATCGAATTATTGTGATTGTTCAGAGTGATCAAAAACTGTTCAAATTCCTCCACCGGGTGGTGCCACACACCCCATATATCATCCAGATACCTGAAATAATGCAGAGGCTGCTTCTCACAGGATGCCAGGGCTGATGTTTCCCACTCTGCCATGAAGATATTAGCATAGGCAGGGGCAAACTTTTTGCCCATGGCTGTCCCTTTAATTTGTAGGAAGTAGTCTCCATTAAATTCAAAATCGTTTCTGGCCAAATTGATTTCCAATAGTTGTAATAATTCTTTGTCAGGTCTGTTTTTGTCTGGATGTTTTTGGAATATGTTTTTTATGGCTTGTATGCCCTGTGGAATGTCAATGTTTGTATATAGGCTGTCAATGTCCATTGTGAACAGCATGGAATTGTGGGGGATATGGAGTTTTTTAATTTTTTCAACAAAATCATATGTGTCTTTGATATAGCTGGAGTGTGTGATGGAGAGGGGATTCAGGTAATGATCCAGGAACTCGGCCGTATGGTAAGTCTCACTGCTGCAGTCGGAGACTATGGGTCTCCCGGGGGGAATTTCATGTGGTTTACTCCACTTTGCCGGGTCTTTATGGATCTTAGGCAGCATGTAAAAAAGTCTGGCCCTGGGCTCTGGGTCTCCTAATAAATATTTTTTCTGTTTGTTATTTATAAATTTCTTATCCAATAATGTATCAATAATTTTCTCAATCATGGGTTTTGTTTGTGTATATATAGGTTCAGTTAATTGTAAATAATAGTTTTTATCATGTAATTGTCTGTATCCTTCCCATAGGTATTGTTCCCTGTCCATAATGACAACTGCACTGCCCTTATCAGCCGGTTTGATAATGATCCTTTTGTTGTCTTTAAGCTCCTCCAGTGCCATAGCCTCCTCTCTGTGGAGGTTTGGCTGTGTGTGAGTGAGCCTAAAGTCTGTGTCCACATATTTGACATCAGCTTGGATCAGGCTGGTGACCTCGGGCGGCAAGCTGCCAGCAGGGGGTGTCCAGTCAGATTTGGGAGTGAAGGGTGGGGGCATTGTGTCCCCTGAACCCTCAAAATATGCTGCTAATTTAATTTTTCTGTGGTATAGTTGTAGATCCCACCTAGTCTGTTCAATTATATTTTTATTACTGCCCTTAGTAGGGATGAAAGTCAGTCCTCTATTCAACAGGGTGAATTGAGGTTCTGTTAATTGAAAATTTTTTGCCAAATTAATCACATTTTTGCTCCCCTCCTGTGCGGGCAGGCTTGTGGGGATGATTATTTTACGTAGTCGAACCAATGTTGCAGCATGCGTCTGGCTGTGGGTTTAGTCCAGTGAATTTTATCTGGCTCAGTCCTGAAAACCCGCATCGGCAGCTCAGGTATGTACCTGCAGTTCCTGGTGATGTAGGCGTTGAGGTCCATCATGTTATTCTGGTCCTGCCGTGGCAGGGACCGAGAATAATTGACCTGTGGCACCCAGATCACAGCCTGCGGAAACCTGAGCCTAGCCGTTTTGACAGCCACCTGCAGTTGTTTGATGGTGGTTTGTTTGACATTTTGTGATCTATTATTAAGCCCAAAAGACAAGATCACTGTCTCCACCTCGACCGATGATGTGGCCCTAGACAGGATAGCTCCAGCATGTCTGAAAGTGGCTCCTGGATAGCTATCTATCTGCAGGTCTGAGGCCGTAAAAGGTGGCACCCTGGCCAGATTAGAGTCCCCTATAATGAGCCATTTTTTGCCCACACTCAGACCCCAGTCCTGCATTTTGTTTTTTGTGTTCAGGTGTCTGGTGGGTTTGCGTGTGGGAGTCTCAGGTGTGGCTGGTGTGGTGTTTGGCCCCTGGGAGCCGATGGTGATGTGGCTCTGGACCGCTGTCTCCAGCCTCCTGACAGACAGGGGAGCCAGAGGAGTGTCCATGGGCAGGAGGCGGCCTGTGTGTGGAGTTTCAGGCCTGTCCTCCTCCAGCAGAGACTCCAGGTCATCCGCTGATAAATCCAGGAGGTTGTCGTCCCCAGCTATGACTCCTGGGTTCTTAGGGGGGGCAGTGTTCCCCCCTGTTTTCCCTGAGGGGGCCCGTTTGGCCCTCTGTGGTTTAGGGGTAGTCTGAGGGGGTTGTGAGGGAGTGGGGGAGACGTGTGTCTCCTCCTCCTCCTCCACTCTGGAGGATATGTCTCCCAGTGTGTCTGTGTTGGTCCCGGTGGTTGTAGTGTGTTTTTTGGGGGGGTCAGGGGGTCGTGAGAGGGCCCCCGTCCCGGTTGGTATGTTATTTTGTTCCAAATTGTGTGTGTGAATTTGTGCCTGCACCATCCTCAGTGCCTGAGGGGGCCCCTGAGGAGGTTTAGGCTGTGTGGTGGCCGGCACCTGTGTCGTGCCAGGCTGTGGCGCTGTGTCGCCCCCTCCTGTGTCTCTGGAGGGTGGCTGCACGTCAGACAATCTCGCTATCAACAGGGCCTCAACCTGTTCTAGCGTCTCGTCCTGCAAGCGGCGCCCCAGGTTCCTCTTAGCCCAGGAGCAGGCCACCTGGAAGGGATCCTGCCAGTTTCCGGAAGACAGGCCGGACAGCCTGTCCAGCTCTGTCTCCATGGTGAGGGTGTGGTGATCCCTGAGGATGAGCATGGTTGTGTAGGCCCAGTTTTTCGCATTACCCTCTATGAGGGTCTGCGTCTCCGTACTGGGAGCCGCCGGCTTAATGATGGTGGAGAGATTACGGGTGAGTCTCCCGATGGTGACAGGCGGCTCTGTGCCTGACACATTTTTTAGGTGATGGGCTGCTTTAATGACGGTATGTATAATTCGTGCTTTTGTTCTGAAGTCTGGATCATCAGACTCCTTATAGTTGTTTTGTTGTTTTTTATACAGGTTATTCTTCCTGTTTTGGTTTTTAAAGTTGTTTTTTGCAGGCCCATAAAGGGTCCTGCGGTCAAAAAATTGTGGCATATAGCCTGGCTCTGTAAAATAGCGTGGAGCATCACCCCTGCGCATTACACGCCCTGATCTGGTGACGTCAGCATATGATTTCTTTTGCCCATATGCAGAATTACTGCGAGTGCGGGAGGTGGTAGGAGGTGGCCCTGTCCGGGTCCGATTATTACGGCGGTCCCGACCATGCCTGACCACCGTCCAGCCTTCCTCTCCATCTCTCCTGCTCATCATGGAGCTGTAATTCAGCTGACAGGACAAAAAAAATGTCGGCCAAGGTAAGCCAAAGAAATCAAAAGTCTGCTGAAAAAAGCAGGATTTCTTGTGTGAACAAGCTCGAATCGCGACGTTTCGGTCTTGAAAAAGACCTTCTTCAGGCAAGCTTGTTCAAAAAGTGGAAAATAAATCAAAATGACAGCAGGCAGAAGTCACAAAGTGATGTGCTCTGGTCGGTGGCTCTCGGGAGAGTGAGAGATAATGGCTGTCGTTTCGGGGATTTAAAAATGGTGGGGTGGGAGGGACATGGCCGCCTGGCCTTAACGACTCGGGAGTGGCTCTGGTCAGCTACGGAGGGTCCTCTGTTTTTTTCTCTCCTCCTCCGGATTCCCTTTAATTTTTAAAGTCCAGTTGGTCTGTGGTTTTCAATTTCGTGTTTTAGGTTAGTTTCCAATCAATTCCATAGTTTAAGTCCATTTTGTCCTAATTATAAGTTTTTGTCTTTTTGTGGTGATTTTCGTCCTTTTTTCCTTTTTTCAGAGCATTATAATGAATTAAAATGAATTTTTAGAATAGTGTCCAGTTTTAAATTAATTTTTAGAATAATATGTTGAATTTATTGAATTTTTTGGTTAGTAAGATGAATTTTGAATGAATTTGTGGATCAATTTTATGAATTTTAATCAGATTATATTATTAATTTAGTCATTTTGTAATTGTTGTATTCCAATAGATTTTATAATGCTCCGTGTGCGTGTGTGTCTTTTTCCATGTTAATTTATTTGCCAATATTGATCAGGATCCCATGGTATTTATTTATTTATTTATTTATTTATTTATTTATTTATTTATTTATTTATTCAAATAATATGAATTAGTGTGTGAGGTGCCTTTAGGTCCAGATTGTAAATATTGTGAATATTGTAAATAGTGTAGATATTGTAAATAGTGTTTATAGCGATGGTCATCTTTATCAAATGTTTATTTATGTTAATTTATTGATTATTTTAGGGTTAGGCACCGGATTGAATTAGTTTATGTAGAGTCCAATTGGTTAGGGTTAGGGCCGTATTCCTCTTTGGTTAGGGTTAGTGAAAAGGGACAGGGACAGGATTAGATTAGTAATTAGATATCATTAATTAGGGTGATTAATTTAGGTTTAGGCACCCAGCAGGGAGTTGGTTAGGGTTAGGGTCAGATGTCAAGGTCAGCTGTCTGACCTCTGTGTCTGTGTCCCACTGACACTCTCCCCTTCCCAGTACAACTCTGAGTATAGTCCCCCTGGGGGGACTATTATTGAAAACATTTCCCATTAGGGGCCTGTCCGAGGTCCAGGCCGGTCCCAGCATGGACGCAGGAGGCACGGGCCAGTTAGGAGCAACAAACTTAAGATCCTGTGGCCGGGAACCGGCCACAGGATCTGTGCACAGTCCATCACTGCATCCCACCAGGACCAGCCTATCTCTCATTCAGGCCCCTGGGATATCTGGTGTCCATCCTGGTGATCCAGAGTCTTTCAGCCCTCTTTCTCTGTGCTGTAGACCAGCCTGGATCACACTGTAGGACAGTGGCTCTGACAGCATCCCATCCATGCTGCATAAAATGTCTCACTAGGGGAGTGTGTGTCTCTTTGTGTCTCAGGATGTTATACCTGTGTTGAGTGAATCTGACAGCAATGGAGTTTTTTGTTTCTCCTACATACTGTGATCCACACTCACTACATGTGATCAGGTAAACACAATTTTTGGACTGGACACTCCCCCATGTTTGCGTTTTATAGACATTTTTATTAAATTTGCTGCGCAACCAAGTCTGGTGCTTAAAAAATTCCCCGTGACCTTTCGGTCTTGGGGTCAACAGCGGTGGGACCTTGGCCTTCACCAGGTAATCTTGCAGGTTCCTGTTCTTTTTGTAGGCTGCAATAATCCTGTGTTCCTGTAGGATGGTTGTTCCAGCTAGGGATTCTTGAAAGTTATTTTTGATCACTCTGACTAATTTGGTTGCTGATGCCGAATATGTGATTATGAAGGGGAGAATTTTGGAGATGATACGGGGTTTGACGTCTAAAAATGTTTTTAATGCTTTTCTCAGGAAGGATCTGGAATACCCTCTGGAGCGGAGTGCTGAGAATAAGATGGAGGTGGCCTGTTTGAAGTCCTCTTTTTGGGTGCATATCCTATGAAATCGGAGTAATTGTGATTTAATTAGGCCTGCGTATGTGTGTTTGGGATGGTGACTGGTTTTGTGTAATAGTGCGTGAGTGTCTGTTTCTTTAAAAAATACTTTGATGTCCAATTTGTTTGTGTTTATGAAATTTTGTCCTTTGTATGTGGTGGTGTCCAAAAAATCTACCGAATTCATATCAGTGGTTGATTTCAATTTAATCGAATTATTGTGATTGTTCAGAGTGATCAAAAACTGTTCAAATTCCTCCACCGGGTGGTGCCACACACCCCATATATCATCCAGATACCTGAAATAATGCAGAGGCTGCTTCTCACAGGATGCCAGGGCTGATGTTTCCCACTCTGCCATGAAGATATTAGCATAGGCAGGGGCAAACTTTTTGCCCATGGCTGTCCCTTTAATTTGTAGGAAGTAGTCTCCATTAAATTCAAAATCGTTTCTGGCCAAATTGATTTCCAATAGTTGTAATAATTCTTTGTCAGGTCTGTTTTTGTCTGGATGTTTTTGGAATATGTTTTTTATGGCTTGTATGCCCTGTGGAATGTCAATGTTTGTATATAGGCTGTCAATGTCCATTGTGAACAGCATGGAATTGTGGGGGATATGGAGTTTTTTAATTTTTTCAACAAAATCATATGTGTCTTTGATATAGCTGGAGTGTGTGATGGAGAGGGGATTCAGGTAATGATCCAGGAACTCGGCCGTATGGTAAGTCTCACTGCTGCAGTCGGAGACTATGGGTCTCCCGGGGGGAATTTCATGTGGTTTACTCCACTTTGCCGGGTCTTTATGGATCTTAGGCAGCATGTAAAAAAGTCTGGCCCTGGGCTCTGGGTCTCCTAATAAATATTTTTTCTGTTTGTTATTTATAAATTTCTTATCCAATAATGTATCAATAATTTTCTCAATCATGGGTTTTGTTTGTGTATATATAGGTTCAGTTAATTGTAAATAATAGTTTTTATCATGTAATTGTCTGTATCCTTCCCATAGGTATTGTTCCCTGTCCATAATGACAACTGCACTGCCCTTATCAGCCGGTTTGATAATGATCCTTTTGTTGTCTTTAAGCTCCTCCAGTGCCATAGCCTCCTCTCTGTGGAGGTTTGGCTGTGTGTGAGTGAGCCTAAAGTCTGTGTCCACATATTTGACATCAGCTTGGAAAAGGGTTAGGGTTAGGGTTAGGGTTAGGGTTAGGGAAGGGTTTTCCCCGTCCCCCTCCAGATCTGAAAGGGGCGGGAGGTGCTCTCGCCCTCCACCCGTCCCGTCTCCACATCTCTGCGGAGTCCCCCTGTCTTGTATGTCTTTGTTTTTTATAAAAAATTAAATTAACTTTTTAAACAACTAAGTAAAACTTCCTATGAAATAAAATTCTTTGTCTTGTCTTCTTTTTAAATTAAAAATCAACTAACTTTTGTAAAAAATGAACTAAAAATCAAAAAATTCCTATAAAATGAATCTGTTTATCAAAATAAAATGTCTTTTCAAAATAAAAGCCTTCTAAAAAACAAAAGAAGGTGTGCCCACACAACGTTTCGACCCTTATGGGTCTTCTTCAGGTGGATTGGCACACAAAAAACTCACAAAATGAGTGGAATGGCTGGATAGGTGTTGTCCCTTCAGCGATCAAGTGAGAAATGGCTGTTTCCCTTCTGTTCGCCTTTTATAACCTCTGTTATAATCGTCTTTTTGTTTTTCGGTGAGTATTTTGGTTTTGCTTTTTGGCTTTTAAATTTTGCTTTTAAC